>JAJEJO010054075.1:32047-147694 GCA_020662805.1 Glaucomys volans
AGCTCCACCCCGGCGGCCGCGGCGACAGCGACTCCGCGCCGCGCCCCGCCCGCGCCCGCGCCCGCCGCCCCCGCTTAAAGGCGCCGCGCCGCGCGCTGCGTCCATCAGGGGGCGCTCGCAGCGCCCGGGGCCGCCTGCACCTGCGCCGCGAGCGAGGCCTCCGTCGTCCTCCCACCCGGCGCTGAAGCGCGATGCCCGCCCAAAGCCGCTCAGAGCCCGTGTCTGATCCGAGACCCCAGGATCGCCCCTTTCCGGATCTGGGATCCATAGCTGCTTCCAGGGGCCCTAGGCCTGTGTCCTCCACGACGCGGGTCTCCTGCAGAGGCGCCCCAACGTGGGCGCTGTCATCCAGGCACCCTGAGGGAAAGCTGGAGGCCTGGGTCCCCATCAGGTCACTGCTCCGTCCCGCCGTGCCAGGCAGGAATCTCCTTTGGACTTGAGAGCCCGAGAGGCCCCAGGAGCACTGTGGAGGTCAACTGCTCGAACCTAGGACAGGTGTGGGTTCACCTAGGATGGATGGCAAAGACCTCACCTGCTCAGGGCAGGCACTGCCCTCGAGGCTGCAGGAGCCCGCGTCCAGCCCAACCAGCACATCTTGACTGGTGTCTTTTAGCGGAGGCCGCTGGTGATGGGGACTGAGATGGGCTGACCCACCCCATAAAGGCTTCCTGTGTCCCTAATAAATGAGCTACCTGTTGTCTAAGAGCCATTGATTAAGCTCTTAAGATGGAAAGCGCCCTTCAGCAAATAGGAAAGGTAGAAATGAAGACTGTCCTTACAGATGCTCACAGGTCAGAGGGCAGGTGGGGCAGGACATGGTCCATCTCCTTTGTTGGGCCCCACAAACGAGTTTCCCACAAGATTTTTGTTCTTGTTTTGAGATGGGGGTCTTGTTATGCTGCCAGGTTGGTCTCAAACGTCTGGATTCAAGTGATCCTCCTGCCTCAGCCTCCCAAGTAGCTGGACTAAAGGTGTGCACCACTGTCCCAGCTTCCCAGCAGAGTTTTACTGAGTGGGTGGGCAGGCAGGAGTTCCACAGGGTCACACTGTCACCGGGAGTGGATGCTGCGGCATGTCTGCACAGTCCATGCAGGTGTGAGGGTCAGTGGGGTGAGCTGAGCAGGCCGCATCCAGCCATTCTATAGGGATGTGAACACCAGGCAGAGACCACCGACCTGAGGAACTTGGGGTGGGGGGCAGGTCTGCCTGGAAGCTGTCAAGGGTGACAGTTCCGCCCTGTCTGAAAAAGGTATTCAAACTATGATTCCACGGCATCCTAAGTTATTATAAGACATCCACAAGGCCGGCAGGACACTGGGTGCTCTGTCCTCAGTGAGAGGACACTAGGGACCCTGGCCCCAGAAACAGCTTTCAGCTGGCGGGGACAGGCAGGGTGCTTGGGAAACAGGCTGCCCTTTTGCGCTGGCTTGTCTCTCCAGGTCTGAGAGACAGAGGGGTCCACTCAGTTCCACACAGGAGGTCCATCACTTGTTGAAGCTGAGCGGGAACTAGGACAGAAGAGCAGGACTTCAATAGCAGCGGGTCAGGGGAGGTTGCAGGGTGCATTCCTCCACATGGCCAGCAGAGGGCAGAAGAAGGCAGGCTGGACCCAGGGAGCTGCAGGCGGTCTTATGGGTGCTTTGACTGCTCCCTACCAGCCTGTGTCCTCACCTGTGAACGGGACGGGAGGGTGTCCAGCCTGGGGTGCACAGAGGGAACCCCTAAAGTGAGTGAAAAGCCTAGGGGAGTGAACCTCCCCACCCTCCCAGCTCCTTTGCAGGAGAGGTAACGCTGGGTAGGTGGGGGAGGGAACAAACCCCACCCCCAATCCCCAGGCTCAGGACACTTGCCTCTCCCTAATTAGCCCACAGAGCTGGGTCAGGACAGGAAGTCAGGCAGGCATTCCCCACAAGCCACTGGGGGAGGGGGGCTTCCTGCCTGCATCCGCCACCCACCCAAGAGAAGCCCCGGCCCCCACCCCAGGGGCTTGGCCTGCCAGGGCCCTTGTCAGCACCACCCACAAGCTCACCGCTTGCCTCTCCTGTCCTCTCACCACCATCAGGGAGACTCCAAGATGCCACTCAGTCCCTGTCACATGCATGTGCTCTCCAGACTGAGCACCAGGAGATGCACCCTAGTCCCAGCTGGTTTCTGGCCTTGGTTCTCTGCTCTCCACACGCCTAGGCCTCTGGGACTCAGGGGCTGGCTCCATGACAGGGTGCCACTTGGCAGAGGTCTCAGGCAGAGGGAGGGGAAGGCCCCCAGGCCAAGCAGACAGGGTGGGTTTGGAAGCAAGGATCGCATGGCTGGGGAGTGGACCCAGCAGATTCGCATTTATTTATTGCTTCCCTCCCTTTCAGCAGGGCCAGGTCAGCCCAGTCACCGTGCAAGCCTCCACACAGGGGCCTGTGTCTGCCCCTTCGGGAGTAGAGTACCACAGTTAGGGATGTCCAGGGGCCCAGGTCTGTACCCTACAAGCTAGGAGATGTCACCAGTCCCAGGCGCTGCCTGCTCCACCCCCTTTCAGCTGAGTTTTTAAAAAATTTCTTCTTAGTTATAGATGGACAGAGTACCCTTGTTTTATTTATTTGTTTATTTTTATGGGGTGCTAAGGATCGAACCCAGGGCCTCACCCGTGCTGGGCAAGCGCGCCACCACTGAGCCACAGCCCCAAACCTCAGCTGAGCTTTGATTTACCGAGATGTGCTCAAGGTGGGGAGGTACGGCCTCGGCTCCCTCTCCTCTCTGATCAGCCTGAGCAACGTGCGCCTCCACTGGCTCCCTCCCTGCTCCTCCCTCCTCCCCCAGCCCTGCTGCACAGCCCCCAGCCTGCTGCCCCTCGCTTCCTGGTCTCTGACCCTCGCCTCGGGTTGGCGCCACTGCTCGGGGGGCCGGATGCCCGGTCTGATTTCAACATCAGCTTCTGCCCACAGGCCCGTGTCACCAGTGGGAGATCAGGCCTGGAACCAGCCTTCCAGGTCCTCGTAGACCTGGCCGCGCGGCAGGTGAGGGTATCGGGCACAGATGGCACAGAAGCGCTCCCGCCAGTCCTCCAGCAGCCGCACGCGCAGCCCATCGCGCCAGGTGAAGAAGCCGCGGTAGTGGCTCTCGTTCATGCCGTTGAGGAAAGCAGCCAGCTCCTGGGCAGACCTGAAGTCGTCCACGTGCACAAAGGCGTGGGGAGGCACGAAGGCCTCATAGGTGGCCCGCGGGGGGCCCAGCACCACAGGCACGGCCCCAGCTGCCAGCGCATTGCGCCAGAACTTCTCAGTGATGTAGTCGCGGTGCTGTGAGTTCTCCAAGGACAGGTAGAAGCGGTACGGAGCCACGGTGGGCAGCAGGCAGTCAGCGCACAGTGGACGCCCGTTGGCACGGCCGAACACATCCACCTGAAGGTGAGGTGCCAGCTGGTGGTACACCCTCACGCGCCGCTGTCGCTTCTGGAAGTTGCTGACCACCCAGACGGCCATCCTGCTCTTGACTGGCACTGGGGGTGCCGGCCCAGAGCGGGGCTCCAGGAGGCCGTAGGGCACGAAGATGTCCGAGTCGCGCCGGTAGCTGAGCACCCAGTTGAAGATGCCATGGAGGCGGGCGAGGCCGTGGGTGTTGCTGGGCGACTCCATGGAGGCCCAGATCCAGGGCTGCCCACGTGGCCGCTGGGCCAGGGGTAGGTGAGACCTGCGGGTCTCCAGCTCGCGGTGGTGGAAGACCACAGCGTCAGCGCTGGCCAGCAGGCTGCGGTTGGTGCTCAGGCGGCAGTGGGCCATGCCGTAGCGGGAGCAGGTGTCACCCAGCAACTCTGGGGGCTGGTCGGTGAAGGGCCAATGCCAGATGAGGATGGTGACCATGGGCTGGGGCTCTGGCACACCATGTGGGACTGATCCCAGCAGCCACAGGAGCCAGAGGACTGAGAGCAGGACCCCCCCAGCCAGGCCCCCCCAGGCCCATGGTCTCCAGGTGGTGCCGCGCCCTGCAGGAGGACAGGAAGAGAGGCTGGCACCCTGGCTCAGGGCACCTGCGGATCCCACTCCTTCCTACCCCTCCTCCCCTCCAGGGCTCCCCGAGGCAGGTACTCACGGGCATTATTCATTCACAGCCTCCCGGAATCAGTCACCAGAGAAACCCAAGGTCTCAAATCACAGCAGCTGCCCTGCCGGCAGCACCCTGAAATCACAGCTGTGCCCCTCGCTCAGCCCCTGCCTGCCAGCACTGTGCTTTCATCTGCCCAAGGTGAGGGCAGTGGGGGCCTTCCCACCCCTGCCCCGCCCCTGCCCTGTGGCCTTTGGCATCAACCACTACCCCCACCCCCACCTCCCTCTCCGCTCCTCTGCTGGGAGTGGGGTTGGCGACAGGAAGAGCGACAAGCCAGGGCCCCCCCGGCCCTGCTGGTCTCTGGAGAGACCCAAAGCTGACCAGCTGGGCACCAGAGGAGGGGGAGAAGGCCTGATTGCCCAGAGAAGAGAAGGCTGCCCGCGGGAGCACCCTGTGCAGAGGTGGCCCCGACCCAGATGGGCACCCAGCCCCACCCACCACACAGACCAGGGCACCTCGGAGAGCAGGTGCCCTGCCCCGGCCGGGCCCCTCCCTGTGGCATCACCCACTTCCCCTGCGCGCTGGCCATCGTCTCCCAGACCCTCTGGCGTCACAGAATCCTGTGCTCAGCTCTTTCCCCAAGGCTGAGGTTTCTGTCTGGCTACCCCATCTCATCCCACCCACCTCTGCTACCCCAGGGACCTCCATCCTGGGGTCCGAGGAGATCCCAGCACGTGCCCCTCAGGGCGACTCGGCTGCGTTGTTCCCAGAGCGAGTCGAGGCTGCCCAGGGATGTGTGCCCGTGGCACCCACAGGCCCAGGTCCCGGTGGGCTGCAAGGAGCCCAGGTCACGTGCTTCCTCCTTGCGGCCTTGGAGGGGGCTTTCCAGGCTGGAAAGGGAAGGAGTCCTTGTGTCCCTGACGCTGACAGGCAGACTGTCCAGCAGAGTCTGGCTCTGGCTCCAGGAAAAAGAAGTCTGGCCCCAGCCTGAGGTCCAGGTCCCCACCCCGTCCCTCCATCCAGCCCTGGCACAGTCTGGGGCCTGAGGTCGGGTTCTTCCCCCGCCCCTCCAAGCTGGAGACGCAACCAGCCCTGTAGATTCTGGGATGCCTTGAAGGGTCACCCAGAGCTCGGGCACACCCTGCTCTCGGGCAGAGCGGTACCCCTTATCTGGCTTCATCCCAACTCTCACTCCGCTCCCCAGGGCCCCAGGGGTCCCAGGCAAGGCATGGCAAGCCAGACCTGGATGCCAGAGGCCCCAGACTAGGAGTCCTAGAAGGGAGAGTGGTGCCTTGGGGCCTGCCTCATACCCCTCCCAGCCCCCTCCCAGTCCCTCCAGGCCCCGGGACTGCTGGCTCTCCCTAGCCACTAACCCGCATGGAGGCCAGGCTGCCGTTGGGACAGGAACCAGCTGTTGGCAGCATACCCACCGTGGGGGCAGAGGCAAGCCCAGGAAAGAGTGGCAGTTTGGCCCCTGGGAGGCACCTACCCCCGCAGCTCAGCTGCGGTGGAGCTTGTGCAATGCTTGACGGGAAGGGAGGGCTGTGGGCACCTCAGAAACCTTCCAGCTGGCCTGAGGTGCTTTGCTCCCTGAAGACTGGCCTCAGCATGGACAGCCACACGAGCCCCTGCCCTTCCAGCCACACAGTGCTCAGGGAGATGACCGCAGTGGCACCTGCGACCTCGGCCCCTCCCTGGCATCTACCCAGCAGGGCTACCCCAGGGGAACCACACCCGACTTCAGGCCTCACTTCACCCCACCTCTTCTCCCTGTGGTGGGTACCCCGCGGGCAGCGGGGCCTGCAGGAAGGAGGCCATCCTATCAGCCTGGGGCGGCCGGCCTATTGTCCTTCCTGTTTGTGCTGCCAGGCTGGCTGGGGCCCTTTGCCACCACCTTGCTCACACCCACAGCCTGCTCCCTTCCTGGGTGGATTCAAAGGAGCCTCCCCCACCTCCCCGACCACACACGCGCCCAGCTCAGGTTGGCAGCGGCGGGGACCCTGTCGTGAGAAACTGCTAGCTGGGAAATGGGCTCTGCGACTTGGCGCAGAAATGGGTCAGAGTGAAAGAGGAAAAAATAAGAAGGTGAGAGAGCCTGAGTCAGAGGGAAAGCTGGGGCCCCCCCGCCACTCCACCCCAGGCAGTCCTGACTCACGGGGCTCACAGGGACCCCGGAGTCCAACCCCAACTTGGCGGCATGGAGATGAGGGGAACAGGATCCTTCACACTGCCCTCCCAGGCCCTCTTGCCTGCTCCAGGGTCAGCTCCCTGGAGGGCAGGGGGCCAGCTGAAGAGGTTTCAACCCCATAGACCTTGCTGTAGACTGAGGGCAAGCCACCAGCCTGTAGACTGCTGTCCCCCACAGACAACAGCACCTGGGGTGGCCAGAGGGTGAGGGACACCTAACCACTTCCTGAGGGCACCAGAGGGAGCAGGGTGGAGCCTGGCAGACTGCCTGGCCAACACTGGGCCCCCGAGGGCTGGCCTGGGTAGGGCAGAGCTCAGACTCATGCCGCGAGGGCCCCCTGGTGGCTGTGCTTCAGAGCCACCTGTCCCTGCAGAGGAAGGAGCCCAGGCACACTCAGTGAGAGGGTCAGTTGGGCTTCAGGAATCCTTGGGATTGCCTTTAGGAAGGCGGGCGCCTAGGGAGATGGGGGCTTGGGGACTGGCAGGGCCAATGGGGCACCCAGAGGGCAGTGCTGGGAGCCAGCTGGTTCAGGCAGCAGGAAGGCAGCCCTTCTGGGCCACCTAAGGGCATGGGAGGGACGCAGCCCTCTCCTCCCTTTTCCCCATCAAGCCCAGGTAGGGAGCATGTCCTTCTCCTTGTCTCCAGGAGCTTTCGGGGGCTGGGTCTTCAGGGACCCACGAGCACACACCAGGCTCTGCGTGTCCTTTCGGTTCTGCACCGAGATGGGCTCCTGTGCTGGGAGCTGGCAGGAAGCTGCAGCTGGGACGCTCAGATCTGGGGCCACCCAGCCAGCTGGGCAGGGGCGTGGGTCTGAAGTGCAATGGAAGACCATCGCTTCCCAGGGACTGAAGCTGGGAAGTCCTGTTTCCTAGAGTCTTGACTCAGGGATCAGAGCACCCCACATTCTGTGCCCCCGAGTACTGCTGGGTTGGAGGCATCTCCAAATGAATGGGTATCATCCCAGGCCTGTGCTGGGGTGGGCCTTGTCACCCTCTGGCATCTGTGCTCAGGGACACATCAGGCAGGTCCCACAGAGAGGCATTGGCTGGGCTTCCTCTAGTGAGCAGCAGATGGCCAGCACTGGGCTGTGGGGAGCAGGCCTGTAGAAGGCTCAGGTGGGCTCAGAGCTCAAGCAGGTGGGCCTGAGGGCTGAAGTAAGATCAGCCTCTACCTGCTGCCAGGGAAGGTACCCCTCAGCAGGGGCCCTGGGACAGAAACAGGACAGCAGTCAGGCCTCCCAGGCTGCTGGTGGCAAAGAATGGACCTTGGGCAGGCCACTCAGCCAGGATTGGGATCTCCAGAGCTCCTGAAGTCTCCAGAGCAGTCCCCCTGCATCCTCGGACTTATGGGAGGAAGAGTGGCTAGGAAAGCCACATGGAACTGGGCTGGGAGCGGACGGGAACCCAAAGAGCCGGTGAGGTGTGTAGTGCTGAGCTGCAGAGAAGCCTACCAGGGAAGTGGCCGAGGAGACTCTACCCGCCTTCTCTTGCTCAGGTCCTCAGGCGACCTAGCTCATCACAGCAGCTGCTGGGAGGGGGACCTTCTTTGCCAAGGCCTCAGTGAGGAGTAGGAACTCTGGGGACATATTGGGGACTCCAGAAGGTCAAGAAGATGGGACACAGCAGGTAGCTGCTCTCAGACCCCCAGATCAGGCCAGCAGGGTGGCCTGGGGTGTAGGGAGCCTTCAGCCCTGGATCTGTGAGATGGACTGGCTAGATGCCAGGTCACTCTTGGCCTTGGAGTGAGGCTGGAGTCTCCCTCTCTGTGGCCCTCCCCCCTAATGCTTCCAGATAAATGGCATGGCATGGCAGTGGGCATGCATGTGCCAAGCCTGATGCTCAGCATACACTTTTTTTTTTTTTGTAACAAGCATTGAACCCAAGGGTACTTAATCACTGAGCCACATCTCTAGCCCTTATTTTTTATTTATTTTTTTATTTTCCATTTTGAGACAGTCTCACTAAGTTGCTTAGGGTCTCACTAAGTTTTCCAAGGCTGACTTGGAATTTGCCATCCTCCTGCCTCAGCCTCCAGAGCTCCTGGGATTACAAGAATGCACCTCCATGCCTGGCTCAGCACACACGTTGCCCCAGTCCAGCTGCAGGCCAGTCCAAGGTCATAGCTAAGTAGTGGGGGCTGAAGACAAGGTTACTTCATGGTTTGCAGGGCCTCTGACCCCCAAAACATAACTATTTGGAAAATCAGTAGCTCCAAGCAGGGAGTTCCTATGTTTCCCAGTCTGCCTTACCCATTCTTCAGGGCCCTGCTCGTCCCAACAGGCCTTGCCTTCCTCATCTCAGGACTGTCCAGCAGCCAGGACTCCTGCCCTCAGCAACCATGGAGGGTCTTTTGAATGCAGCCATTCCCTCCCCAGCCTCAGTGGAGCAGACAGCTCTGGCCTCTGAACCCTACTCTGCACCCTGATCTGCTGCAGGCTCTATTTCAGCATCCTTGACCTGAGTGTCCCCTCCCTCACTCTGGACCTCCTTGCTCCTCATACTGGGGAGTAACAGGCCAAATCCCAGCTCCAAGCATTAAAGGGCCCCTGATCTACCTGGCTGTGTATAGACTGTGTCCCTCAAGTTCCTCTGGCCAGCATGCCTCCCCACAAAAATGCAGGGGCCGTGATGTCTGTGTGCTCCCCTTTAGGAAACTTACAATGCCTGCACACTGTTCTCCCAGCCTTCTGCCCCAGCTGGACAGCAGGCAGGAATGAAGGTGTCCAAATCCAGGTGTGTGAGGTCTGCCTCTCCCAGCCCTTTCCATCACACCAAATGGGGTCTTCTAGGGAGTCAGAGCCTAGAGCCTCTCCTACCCTCTTCTTCTGTGGGACTGGTATGTGGGTAGTGTGGGGCCCAGTGAAGAGGCAGGGGTGGTATTGTGTTTGCCCTCTCCTCTAGCCTCCATCCAGGGTCTTCACAAGTATCCCGCAGAGGTGCCCCCACTCAGGGTCCATCCACCAGGGTCCCCCAATTTGGGGTGGGGGCTGAGGATTAACCAACACCTCCAACACACCCAGAAGGCTCAGGTTTGGAACATATTTTAATTGGCATTTTTCTCCAGAATTCCCTGTCCATGCCTGGGCGCTAAGGTTCTCCCCACTCCCTCCAGTTTGGGGGTACAGACTGGACAGTGGAGGTGCACGGGGGACGCAAGGTCTCCAAGCACAAGGCAGGGAATCTCCCAGCCAGGAGGCCAGTGCCTCCCCCCCACACACAAGCAGGAGTGGGTAAGAACGGTGCCTTTTTAATAGGAAACACGGGCCCTGTCCCTCCCAGCCCCGGGCCCCAGTGGGCAGGCCGAAGGCCCGGGCGTTGGCCTCAGGGTCATTGCAGTGCAGGTGGTGAGCGGGATCCCGGCAGGGGCGCAGACAGCGAAGACTGGTCGAACAGCGGGTTGCGCACCTCCATCTCCCCAGTCTGCGGAAATTGGTGCTAAATCAGGCCCTCAGGCAGGGGAGGGGACAGAGGGGATGTGCAGGCAGCCTGCTGTGGAGGAACCCCTCCAGCCGCATGCAGCCCAAGGCACTCACCGGGGCCAGGCCAGGGCACTCGTACACTGTGAAGTCCCCGTCTTCATTCTCCTCGTCTGAGGAGGCCGAGTCCAGCTCCTTGGGAGGCTCCTTGTGCCTGGGTGGGGGTGGGATCGCTGGGTCCTCTGAACACCCTCCAGGGACCAGTGACCCAGACCAGAGGCGGCGCTCAACACACCGCTGTCCAGGGTAGGAGCAGCTGGGCGGGGAATGGGGGCGGCGGGATGGGGCCGGGACGGCTGGGTAAAGGGAGGGGGGCAACGGCCGGGTGCAGGTGGAGCAGAGGGGCCGAGGGTGGGGGCGCTCACCGCTCCAGGCACAGCATCTGCTGTCTCTGGTGTTGGTAGTGATACATCTCGGCGCTGTGCGCCAGCTTCTGGTCCCCTGGCTGTGCGGAAGGGAGGAGGGTCAAGCTGCAGGAAGGGCGACCGGAGAGGCGGAGCGTGGGGGGCAGAAACTGGAGGCGCGGCCGAGTTGCGGGGCGGGGCCACGTACCGAGACCCTGGGCGTCGCGGGCGAGCCAGGAGCCTTGGTGGCAGCGTAGTCGGCCTTCTCGGCCAGGCGGATTTCTCGCTGCATCCTGCGAGGGGCGGAGCTGAGACCGAGCACGCGGGTCGCCCCTGCCGGGCCCGCGCCCGCCCCGGCTACCCGCTCACCTGCACCAGCAAAGGGCTGCCGCGGCGAGGGCGGCCGCACCGGCCACACAGAACGCCACCATCAGCACTGCGGGAGGGGAGCGGTGAGGGGAGGGCTCTGGGATCCCTGCCTCCCCCTCCTGCCACCGCTGCCAAGACCTACCGAGGGCGAGGCCGTCGCTGCGCGCGCCCCGGGGCTCCAGGGGAGACATGTGCACCGGCCCAGACGACACAGGGGAACCCGAGGACGTATGGGGTGTGGGCGCAGGGGCTCCCCGAGTGGAGGGGAGGCCCAGTTCGAGTCCCTGACCTCTCTCTGAGAACCCCAGGGCAGCTGCAGAGACAGAGGGCAGGTGAGATCAGCAGGTCTAGGCTAGAGTCCAAGGGGCTGCGGGAGGAGAATGGGGCAGGGGCTCACCCGGCTCCAGGAGCTGCTGTCGGGCCTCAGTCAGGGGCTGGGCAGCAAGTCTGGAGTGCCCAGCCTCCTTCAGGGCTAGCTCCTGGGCCAGGAAGTCGATCTCATCTTCTAGTCTGGGCTGGGGCTGGCTCTCTTCTAGGGAGGGTGAGGGGCCTTCAGGTGGAGGACCTCAGCCAACTCCTGCTGCCAACACTCTCAGGAGGTGGAGGGGCCCTTCCAGCCTGAGGACCAGACACCAGCCATGGGCCTTTCTCCATACTGGGTTGCCATGGTGACAACTGAGGGAACATTCTGTGAACAGCAGTAGTTCCCAAGAAAAGTAGGGGCGGGGGCAGGGGAGGGGGTGAATGTGCAGAGACCAGGGGGGAGGAGAACTGAGGGGTCCTTTACCCGGCTGCTGTCCTCGAGGGATGGGCAGAGCACGGGGCACGATACCTCCTCCCCTGCCCTATCCCCAGGCACCAGTTCTATCAGGAGCAGTGACTCCCCAGGAAGTGCCCAAGGGCCAAAGTATGCCCAGATGCCCGGGCCCTTCTCTCCAGGTCTCAGGAGAAGAAAGGGCAGCTCTGGAGGCGGGCTGAAGGCTGGAGGCGGGCTGGAGGCTGGACCCCACTGGTACCCTCTATGAGCACCACCATCCAGGCAGAAACTCCTTGGCAGACATCACAGACCACACACAACCCCAAAAGAGTGGGGACAGAAGGCAGCCCTTGTACAGAAGTCCTGCTCGCCACTTCCCTGCACCCCTCTTTGCCACCTGCTTCCAGGAAGCCCCTCTGGACTCTGTAAAGCCCCCATCAGACCTGAAGGCATTCCATGCCTGGGCATCCCAACAGACTCGGATGGCTGCCATCAGCACCAGGCTGGGGCCCTCAAACATCTGTCATGGAGTGGACAGGACAAGAGCAATGGAGAGAAGAGCAGGGCTGCCCAGAGGGCAGGGCAGTGAGCACGGGGGAGGGCTTCTGGCAGACCCTGAGGGGCTCAGGCCTTTTTCCCTCTCCTGAGGTCATCCGTTGCCCTGGGAGGGCCTAA
Source organism: Glaucomys volans (assembly GCA_020662805.1). Lineage (NCBI taxonomy): Eukaryota > Metazoa > Chordata > Mammalia > Rodentia > Sciuridae > Glaucomys > Glaucomys volans. Next base: position 43,888 of record JAJEJO010054075.1, read on the forward strand.
CTGCCCCAAGCCTCACAAAAAGCACCCCACAAAACTCAGGGGCCCTGGTGGTCACTGTCACAGGGCCAGGAGCTCCTTGGGGTACAGACAAGCACACGGGGGAAGGAGGCCATCTCACCTGCCCACCTCCCCTGCATCTGTGCTCACATACCCAGAGGCCTGCGCATCCTGGGCACACAGAGACCTTGCTGGTCCTCCTGAAAGGGCTGAAGGCATGGCCCACAGGCTTGTGCACCCGGGGGGCACCTTGCTCGCCTCTTCAGAGCACAGTCCAGGCTCCCAGGACAGGATGCCACATCTGGGAAGAAAGCGGAAGGCAAGGCCCGTCACAGCCCATTCAGCCTGTCCCCCGCACAGAACAGCACTTCACAGCCACCCTCCCCCAGGCCCGGCTCCAGCCATTGTTCTGGGCAGGCCCTTCCTCCCACTGCCAGAACTCAGAACCAGGAAGCAAACAGTCCCAAGACATGGGAACTGCCCTGCCCCACCCACTCCCAGAGTCCAGCCCTCTGACCCTCACTGTCCAGCCAGTACCGAGCTCTCTTGGGCAGGACTGTGCAGCTTTCCAAGGCTGGCCTCTGGGTATGTGCCCCAGAGCAAGCAGAGACCCTTTGTTCAGACTGGGAGCTCCAGGAAGGGGAGCCTAGTCTCTCTCTCTGGCTCAGGACATGCCCCCCACATCAAGGATTCCCCCCAAACTTCATCACATCATCGTACAGCCCTACAGAATGCAGTGGAAGATGGTTGCTGCTGCCTGCCTAGCCTCTAGCTTGTTCCCAGGGCTCAGAGAAGCCACTGGGGTTGAAGAAACCCGAGAGAGTTGGTCAGATTCAGGGCCTGAGGAGGCCTAGGGTGGGTTGTGCTGCAAGCTCCAGGCCAGGCCCTACTTCCTAGCCACACGTTTGTCTCCCTGAATTGGGGCCTAGATCTGGTGTCCTATTTATTCGCAACCCATCAGTCCCATCCTGATGCTAGAGGATGGGGACAGTGGCCCTCTCTGCCTCAGCTTCCCCTGTGGGATGCAAAAGCTGTTGCTTCAAAGCTAAGAAATGTCCCCAAGCCAGGGGTCCCTGAACCCAGTCACAGCAAGTCAGCAAAGTTAGTAGAACACCCAACAGGAGCATCAACCCTGCAGAGTGGGTGTCTCCACCTAACCAGATGCTTCTTTGCACAGCCCCCATCCCACACTATAGGCAGGGTCCCTAGGGCCCAGAGTGGAAGATGTGCCCTCCAGACCTTGGCTGGCCTGGCTTGGTTTCCTTGATGACCTGACACTCTATGCTTCTAGGCTGCAGCCATCCTTGCAAGGAAGTTCCAGCATCCTCAGTAGCAGTTGGGCCTCCAGACTCCCTTGCCAGGCATCCCCCGACCCTCTGCAGGATGGATGAGCAGCTTCCAGTATCAGTGGGCAGGGTCTGGGGCTTGGGCTAGTTAAACATTAAGCTTGTGCCAGGAGGCTCATCTGGTCCCCACCCACCAGCTGGGCTTCAGAGAGCTGGCAGTCCCTGCCCCTGGTGCTGGTAACTGACCTGTGGTACAAGGCCAGTTCTGGGCTCCAGGGGCTTCCCTGGCCCTCCAGCCCCTCAGCCCAGGAGAATATAGTTGCTGCCTATTTAATCTCGAGCAGGAAGACCCTCTCCAACCTTGGGGATGGGAGGAGGTCCCAGGAGCAATGGCAGCAGCAGAATGGCTGGCACTCCACCCAACATCTGGGCTATGAAAGGCCCTTCCCAGCCCTGGGAAGGGAGGAGACTGCCAGGGAGGGCACTCCAGATCTCGCAGTGAGGGGGGCCCAGAGCTGCAGAGGACATGAGCACAGAGATAGCACCTGCCCACCTGTGTGACTCAGGGGAGCAGCTGCAGTCCCATTTCCTGAGGAGGCCCCATCCTGGAGTCAGACTCTCAGGAGGTGGCCTCCACCAGCACTGACCAACCTTCTCAGACCCTCAGGCTTCCTCCTCTGGGCCTCTCCTGGCCTTGACAAACTCCTGTTCAGGGTCACCTGCCCTGCTCAGCTCTTGAGGCCACACATGCGGAATGCGGTCACTCAAGGTAGTATCCCAAATGTGCCACATACCAGTAACTTAACTTCCCCAAGCCTCAGTTTCCCCATCTGTGAGATCAGCTGGCAGTATCCTTGCCACAGGGAAGCCACGACTGAGTGAATGTGTGGACATGTTTCCCAGTTCAGTCCCCTTGGGAAAACGTGTGCTTTGGATCCTGGATTCCTGTACACCTTTGCTGCTTGGAACCTCAGCGTCCATTTGTGAAACAGGGAGGGTTTCCCTGGGCTCCCTCGCTCCTCCAGAGTCTACCCACAAACCCTAGATCAAAAGACAGGATGGCAGGTGTCCTCCAGGCAGAGTGGAGTGTGTGAAGAGAACAGCCTGTCCCATAAGGAAGGCAGAGCAAGACCCTGGGCCTGGGAACCTCAGACCAAAGGCAAAGCAAGGCAAGTGTCACATACCACCAGAGGCAGGAGAACCAGCAGCCCATCTCAGCGACAGGACCCAGGCCAGTCAAGGGCAGCAAGACCTGAAGGTTCGGGGACTAGCCCTGCACCCCTGGAGCCCAAAGAACACCAGCTACACACAGATGCACAGAACAGATCCCCCTGGTGCACCCCAGCCAGATTGCTGCGGGGCAGAGAAAGACCCCCTGAGATAAACCCAGACTGGCTCACGGACCCTGAGACAAAGACAAGAAGTGCGTGAACTTCAGGTTCGCCTGCAGGGCCCTGGGAGAAGCCTCATCCAGCGGAGCCCAAGGGCCGCCCTCCCGGCCCGGCCTGTTTACCCCATCCCAGGAGAGACGGGGCCGGCGCGGCAGCAGACCCGGCCTGAGTGGCCTGTCGGCCTGGGAGGCTCCGGGGAGGATGACGACGGCGCCGCGCAGCCCGACTTCCCGCCGGGCGATCCAGGCCTTGAGACGCCCGGCAGCCTGCGCCCAGCCCGCTCGCTCACCCGGGCGGCCGGCGGCAGCACCGTTCAGGGCCGCGCCCAGGACGAGGCCGGAGAGCAGCAGCCGCAACAACCGCAGGTGCCGCGGGGCGGGCGGAGGGACAGGCGTCGCCATCCTTCAGCGCCGCCGCCCGGGCAGCATGGCACACCGCGGGCCCGGGCTCGGTGTAGGCTCCGGGCGCCGCTACCGGAGAAGCCGGGGAGCAAGAGGGGGCGGAGGAGCAAGAGGAAAAGGAAAAGAGGAGGCGACGGCGCTGACGCTGCGGCAAAGGATCCGGGACAGAGGCGCGGCGGCGAGAGGCGCGCGCGCGAGCAGTGCGCCTGCGCGCTCCACCTGCGGGGGCGGGACGGCGTCTCCAGGCTGCGCCCCCTCCCCCTCCCTCCAGTTCTGGTCCCCTCGCTCCGGCCCCCTTTGCCTGGTCCCCTTCCGCCTCTGTCCCTCCTTGTCCCCCAAAAATCTGGCATGGGGTTGATTAGGGGTGAGTTTTCCCAGGAGGCGCCCCCTCCTCTCCTCTCCACACGGGGCTGCCAAATCCTCGCGCCCCGCCACGCTGGGACTGAGGACGCGCCTGGGGTAGAGCCCGGGCACCCTGGAGCTGGGGAACACCGGGACGCTCGATAAATAAGGGAGGGACAGGTGCGCGGATGTGCCCGAAAACGCAGGAGCACTCAGAGACGAGTAAAAACAAACAGGTGCAGAACTAGATGGGTCCCTGTGCCACTCAGGCTGGATCCTGAGTGAGGCCACCAGGGGGCAAAAGTGACCCAGAGCTATTGCCCAAAGCCAGCTGGGAGCTGTCCAAGGTGGTCACGCTCCCAGGTGACAGCTTTCCGCTCCCTGGGGTCCCACGATATCGAGCACCTATGATGCCCTCCCTTACACCTCACCTGCCTCCTGAGAGGACCCCCAACCCACCTGGACACCTCCCTCCGGCTCAGTCAAGTGAACATGGTTGAGACCCCCAACCCGGTGTTCCCTCTCAGTCTCGCGAGTCTCCGAACGCCAGAGCTGGGGCTGATGCCGAAGGTTTGCAAAATGGCTGAAGGGCTGCTGTGCGCGGGGAGCAGGGAGCAGAACGAGGACCGCCCCCTCCCCCACGGAGCGCTGACCAGACACAAATAGCGTCTGAGCTCATTTCCCGGGGCTTGGGGGGGGGTCTGGAAGAAGAAGCGGGGAGCACGCCTTCCCGCCCCGAAGAAAACAGTGGTTGCGGCTGGGGCTGCTGGCCCTCTGACCCTGCAGAGACTCGAGGGGCTGCTGGCTTCCTGAGTGCAGAGATCTCAGGGCCTAGGCGACAGGGGCAAGGTGTTCCCAGGCCCCTGCGGGCTCGACTTCAGGGCCTCAATCGTGGCAAGTGTCATCCGTGGGATGGGCCCTGTCAGTCTTGCTCCTGATTTGCCTCCGCCCCCGCATCCCTGAGGACCTGCCCTGCTCACGGCTCGCGGACACTGCTCTGCCCCAGGCAGCTGCCTGGCGCACTGCCGCCCCCTCCGCCCCCTCCCAGGGCCCCACCCTCACCCCAGGCTCCTCCAGGCCTGGCCCCGCCTCTCACACGAGGGGTGGGGCGGCTCTGCTAGCCAGGGTAGGCTCGGGGACTCAGGGACCGCGCCATAGGCCAGAGCCAAGAGGTTCGCACGGCCCCGAGTCTGAACCAGAGGGGAAGGAAGAGCCACTCGGGACCAGAGGCAGGCCTGCAGGGCCAGCACCGCTGGAAGGAGGGACGACGCCCCACCCTATGAACACGCCACCGCTCTAGGAAAACAAATCTTTTATTACAAAACTTACAAGGAGGAGCTGGGCTGGCTCGCAGCCTGTGGTCTCGGAGTCCCCTGCGTCCCCTTCATAGACCCAGACTCTATGAACGGGGTGCTCCGAGGGGCCTGATAATCGGAAGAGAAGCCTCGCTCCTGGGGACCTCGCGCTGAGCCACAGACTGTGGCACCTGCCACCCCGGCCAGAGAAGGAGCAAGAAGCACTAAGGAAGCCCATCTGGGGTGGGCTGCAGGGGCTGGCGGGGATTGCAGAGGCCAGAGGGGCTGAAGGGGGCCCCTCGGCCCACCCAGGCCCCGTGGATTTGGGCCCCAGAGCTTCGGCTCCGGTCTGCTTCAGGGTCAGAGATCCCGAGGCTGGAGAGAACAGTGGGGGGGGATGCTGCGCCTGGGGACTCGGGGAGGCGCCGCGCGCGCCCCTAGATGGCGCTCGGCGACTTGGGGGAGCGCACCTGGCGCAGCAGCAGACCGAGCGCTACCAGGAGCATGGCGACGAAGAGCAGGAGGAGGGCGACCCAGGAGCTGAAGTCCGTGCCCTTGCGCAGCCCTGGCCGGTCGGCGGGGATCATGTTGGTCAGGTTCAGCATGTAGCCAAGCGCCCAGCCGACCGCCGTGTCCGCGGCCTACGGAAGGCACAGCGTCAGCGCCCGAGAGACCCCGCCCCGCCAGGCCCCGCCCCTCCGCCGGGCCACGCCCACCTTCTTCTGGAAGGCCACGCCGCTGAAGGAGCTCTCCTCGAAGCCGTAGCCGCGGCTCAGCAGCTGCTGCACGAACATGGCCCCAGCGCAGTAGTCGGCCAGGCGGGCTCGGTGCCTTGGCGCACGAGTCTGCAACTGGGGCACGGGCGGGAGAGCGTCGTGTCAGCGACCCCGGAGAGGTGTCCTGAGGAGTGCCCTGCTCTCCCTCACACACAGCCCAGCTGAGCCCAGAGACAGCCACCCCACCGGGAATTGCGCAAAAGACTGAGGCCAAGGGGACATCCCCAGGCAGCGCACCCCTCGGGGATGAACTGAGTGACTGCTGGATGGCAGTGTCCCCCTCCCTAGCCACCGCCAGTGCCTGGAAGGCGGGCTGCAGATGACCACAAGGGAGCAAAGGGCAGCAGCACGCTGGGGTGCCACCAGGGGAACAGGAGCTCCAGGCTTGGACCCATGGTCTTCCTCCTGTTCCCCCCTCCCCACATCCCTGGTCCGCCTGAGAGGAGGCACAGACAAGACTGGATGAGGGCTGTCACATTCCTCCAGGAGACTCAGGCACACAGTGCACACTAGGTGGCCAGACCCCTCCACCTTTCCCTACAGGGCAGCAGTGGCAGAAGTCAGAAAGTTGTGAGTCCTGTTCACCTCCCATCCCACACCCAAAGTCCTGCCAGTTCTACCTACTAAGTCTCTCCAGAGTTGTCCTCCACCAGCAGGCCATTCTCCGCCACTCTGTTCTAGCCACTTGCCTCTCCATCCCTGTTCCAAGCTCCCTGATGCCACAGGGCCTTTGCACTACCTGATCCCTCTGCCCACCAGGTCTTGTTTGCAGCTCACTTGGTTCCAGTGTTCCCTGCCATAGCCCAGTCATTACTTGCAGTCACCCTTACCACAGCGGATATTCCAAGGGGCCTGGGTCCCTGTTTATAGGGCAAAGCATGACCTGGAGATGTGACACTAACTAGCCAAGCTCTCCTGCTCGAGGCGCTGAGGGTGAGGGAGCAGGCCTCACCTCAGTCCAGGTGTGGTTGCAGAGGGCCATGGCAGCTGCCTCCAGCTGCTGCAGAGCGGCCACAGGCAGCCCCATTTCCGTCCTCAGGAAATCCACAGTGTAGTAGAAAGCAGAGAAGGCCTGCAAGGGGGATGCTGTCACAGCGAGGCCACACCCCAAGTGCTGTAGGGCACCTGTCCCCACTCTTGTCTTCAGGACTCACAATGAAGTTCCCAGCCACGGGGGGCTGGAAGACCCCATTGAAGGAGCATCGAGAGAAGGTGCAGGAGGAGAAGTCAAAGAGCCCTGAGACCAGGGCACGACAGAGAAGAGGGTCACTGGTCCCCGACACACTGACTCTGGCACTGCTGTTGAGGGTCCGGGGCTGCTGAGCCTCAGTGCATGGAGACTGGTACAGGTCCTGGAGCAGGACTTGGGTGGAATAGCCCCGTGGCCAGCAGGGGTGGAAGCCGTGGGTCTGGGGAGATAACCAGGATATCAGAGCACCACCCACACTTCTGCCATCCCCACCCCAGAGGACTACCTGATGAATCCCCCACAAAGCCAACGTGGGCAATGTCACTTCTGTGCTCAGGGGACAACCGAGGCAGTCAGGGCCTCTGAGATCTGTTCCTGGCGCTCAGTTCTCCATCCAGATCCCCGGCCCCTGTGCAGGCCCCGGCTGAGCCTAGCTTAGAGCCCTCATCAGCACGGTCACCCCCACCCGCTGCTCTGGGCACTTGACTCCCATCTGTTCTGCTCCCTCCCTCAGATGGGGTTGGCTGGGGTGGAGGGGCACCTGGAGGGCACTGGCCAGCAGTCTCTGGAGGACCTGGTCTCGGCCATAGCAGAGGAAGCTGTGGGTATAGACCCGGTAGTGCTGGCCATAGAGCCTCAGCTGGACCTCGCTGGCTGGATCCTCAGCTGGAGTGGTCGTCTCGAAGGTGATCTGTGTGGAGGCACCCCCCAGGTCCATGGCTCCCAGCGTCCCCTTCCTTGGCCGGAACCACCGGCCCACCCAGCCGTACTGTGGAGAGTGGAGGTCGGGTCAGCCAGTGGGCAGGTGCAGGTACCCCTGGGCTTATTGGGGCAGCTTCCCGTCGTCCCACCTTGATGAAGTTCTCCAGCAGGTAGTTGGCAGTCACCCAGCCAAACACCCCCTCGTCCTGGCCAGAGAGGATGCGTGCACCACGGAAGTCAAAGGGGTACTGGGTCAGCGTCTGCGTCACTGCTGCAAGCACCCTGGCTGAGGCCTCTGGACGGGTCAGGCTGTGGAGCAGGGAGAGCTCTGAGGGGCTTCCTCCCCAGGTGGCTGTGATCCTGCGGCAGGGGGCACTTGGGGTCCACCCAATGGGGAGGTTCCAGCCCAGAGCTGCTACCAAGGGCATGTGGGGTCCACCCTGTGCAGGAGCGGTCCTGGGACCCCAAGGCAAGGTCAGGGGATATTCAGCTCACTTGAGCAGGCGCATGCCCGCTGTAGCTCCCAGGTACAAGGGGGTGCCAGTGTGTCTCTCTCTGGGTACGTCCTGAAGCGCTTGCTCCAGGCATCCAACCAGACTCTGGCCAGCCCCAGAAGGGTCATCTGCATAGCTGGAGATGCCCCCACCTAGAGGGAAGCAGAGAGATGCCTGGACCCTGGAAATGGTCCCCAAGTGGGCTGTAGTCCAGTGGGGCTGGGGATATGGACTCCCAACCAGGTACTACCGGCTGCTCCCAGGTAGCTTAGACACACCTTGCAGATTAAGCCCCCAGAGACACCCAGTTCAAAGACACAGGGGCCCAGGTGCCACCCAGAGTCTCTGAGGCTGCCGCCTGCTGGGTGAGTGTGAGCACAGGTGCACTGGGCATTGTCAACCCAGCCGAGCCTCCCAGGGGACGTGCCTGGATGTGCCTGCCTCAGAGCCCCTCCTACTTCACCTAGGGCTTAGAGATCAGTCTTGACCAGGTGAGCCTGAACCTTCCACCTGCTACTTGGAGCTTCCTTTCTGGAACACAAACTGCCCACACCCCCTCCCAAGCCCAGAGGGCCCAGGCTTTCTCTCTGGAGTGAGCTCCCCCAGGATCAAGCAGAGGAGCATGACTGCTCTGAACCTGAAGGCTGGAGAAGGCCCCTGGGACCCCTTAGGAGTGGCGTCCAGGCTGGGGAGCACTGGTGTTCTAGAGATCTCACCTTGGACATCACAGGAGCTGTGCTGGCCCACAATGCCGGTATCGTTCTCCTTGTCTGCTGGCCACTTGTAGACAAACATGGACGTGTGTGAAGAGCCAGCATCCAGGACGATGCCATACTGAAGGGGGGCGGAGTGGGGAGTCAGCTGGAGGGGCTGAGGGCATGTAAGGCAATGCCCTTTGGCTCCCCCTGCTCTCCACCCCCACCCTGTCATGTGGTGGGCTTCATGCTGAAGCTCAGAGAAGGCCAAGGACAGCCACAGTAACAGGGCTTGGTTAGAAGGAGAACTGGGGCCGGGAAGGATAACCTGGTGCCCCTAGGGGTGACCACTTTCCCTCTGACTACCTGAAGCGGGCATGCCATGCACCAGGAAGTAGCCCTGCTGGCAAGGGCAACCAGGGGGGCTATGCCAGGGACAGAGGGTCACAGGCAACATCTGGAATTTTTCCCTGGGGACACAAGGTCCTCAGGTCCAGGGATAGGAAAGAACCACACCAGGCTGCTCTTCCTTCCTCCCTGCCTCTGCCTCCATCTGCTCTGACCTCGGCCCAACCTGAGAAGAAGGCTGGCTAAGGCTTCAATCCATGGCCCCTCCCTGGCATCAAAGCCAGAGCCGGACACAGGTTGGTCCTGCAGAGCAGAGGGATCTCAGGATGGGGCCTGGCAGGTGATGCCTGGATCCAGCCTGTAAGTGACCCCCTTTCAGCACCGGTCCTCCAGAGCCTGACTGGATACCCACCCACAGCCCAGTGCCAATTTCAGCCTGGGAATGGTTGCACCAACCTCCGCAGTAGGGAACTTCTCCAGAACCCAGGGAGGGCAGCCGGCCTACCCCATCCCCATCCTTCATAGCCACAGAGCCCCACTTCTGGCTCATGGGGCCTGGATCACCCCCACACTCACCCACACAAGCACAATAAAGGGTTAAAGGAGCCAGTGGGGAGCCAACTGGACCTCGGGTCGGGGTGGGGGCAGAGGTCTGGTCTAGTCCCCTTCAACCCCTATAGGGCCAGCCAAGCCCTGGTCCAAGTGCACTGTCCCAGCCACCAGATGGCGGGGAGGGGTCCCCGGCCTTCATCGCCTATCTCTCCCCATCTGCGCTGCATCCAGAGCGGATGCGCCTCTAACTGCGCACTCCGGGGCGGCCACACAGGCGGAGGTGACCCGAGTGCCCTGAGGTCTGCGCTGGGCCGGGGGAAGGGCGTCTGGCCGCAGCCAGGGGTGCCGAGAGGCAGTCCCTCTGCCTAATTGGCAGGCCCTGCGGCGGCCGGAGAGTTCCCGCAACTTCGACCTCCCTCGCCGCGTCGCCCCGGAAGCGCCGCCGCCGCCCGCGGACGTGCAGAGACCAGCTCGGGACAGGACCCCACCCAGGCCCGCCCAAGCTCAGCGCGGGTGGTCTCCGGTAACGCACGAGTGCAGCCTGACCGCGCGCACTCCGAGCCGCCCCCGCCCGGCTCCCCGCCTGCCCGGCCCGCTGCTCCCCGGACGTGCGCCCGGTGCCCGGGCGTGCACCTTGAGGGCGGGCGGCTCCCGGACGTCGCGGGTAGGGACGCACAGCAGCAGGAGGCCGGAGAGGCCTGCCGCGGCCAGCACCAGCGGAGGCAGCAGTGACAGCACCTTCCCGGCCATGGGCGGCACGCGGGAGGACGCGCCAGGGACCCGCAGGCAGCCGGCAGCTAGGAGACCGGGGTGACCGGGGCCGTGGGATAGACACCCGGGGCGGGGCGAGGAGGCCACGCCCACGTGAAGCCACGCCCACTCCACAAATCCAGCCCCCGCCTCCGCCGGGAGCGCAGGTGAGAGACGCGACTCGGCTGAGTCATCCTCCAAGTCCCTCTCAGCTCTCAGGTCGCAGCCCGCCGACCCTGTCACTATTGCCCACCCTCCTCTCTCCTGTCCATTCAGCAGTCAGCCGTGTCCCGTGAAGTCGTGGGGACAGGATACCTGGCACGGGGCGAAGGGCTGGACTGGCTGAAAGGCAGTCGTTTTCCCTGGCCTGGGAAAAGGGAAGGAGGGGCCACCTACAGGAGCCTCCTGGGTTCCAGGCTGGGCCGCCGGGGGACCCTGAGACCCAGCCCTGCCTGTGGAGCAGTGTTCTGGGCGGGCGCCAGCCTGCACCGGTCAGCTCCGGGAGCGCTGAGCTGACTCAGGAGGGCCTGCCCTTGCCCACCTGAGCACTCAAGTTGAGCAATAGAAAGAATTAAGCCAGGTGTACCTCACACAACCCTCTACTAAGGTGACAGTTGAGGACACTAAGGCAGGGAAGGACAGGAATGACCTACCATCAGACCAAGTCCAGAAACAGAAGCAAAGCTGAGCACTGACGGGCCTCATCTCCGTCTCAGCGTAGGGCCTTGGCCATCCCTGCCGTCCTGCTGCCTGGGGAGGCTTCCCCGAACAGGGCACTGTGCTCCACCCAGGCCTCACCCGGAGGGCAAGGGAGACGGCCCCAGGCCAGGCCCAGGGTGTGGTAAGCAACACGTTTCTGGATGCTGGCTGGAGTGGACAAGTGCTCTGCTAGCCCAGCCTCGAGCCTGCCCCTTTTAGCCTACAAAATGCCTGTCCTCTGCTCCAACACCCCATGGACCTGCAGGTCAGCCTGACCGGGCTCAGGGGGCTCCTTGGCCAGGAGCCACCCGCTCGCTTCCTAGGCTTAGAAAGTGGGAAGTGCAGTACAGAGAATCCCAAGGCAGGCAGCAGGAAGCCATGTGGCCTGCAGCACAGCAAGACCACAAGGCGAGCACCAGCTGAGCTGAAGGGAGGCCTTTGATGGGGGCGGGTCTGGGCAATGCCCTGGCCAGCAGAACAGGCAGGGACAATTGGGCTGGGATTGCCGCCCAGGCTGAGGGTCTGGTGTCACAACTCAGCAAAGGCGTCTTTCTTCTAGCTCGGGACCCCAGAGGGAGGGGTGGGAACCCAGGAGGTCACTCAGCCTCCCAGAGCTCAGCCTGGAGGGTCTCCAGAAGAGACTCTCTGGGTGTGGCCAGCACTGGGCTCCAGGCCTCAGTGTCTTGCCAGCATCTCCACCCCACATCCCCCCAGGCCATTTCTCCCACCCCTGGACCAGAGGAGTTCACAGGCACAGGAGGCCTGAAAGGGAAGAACAAAGGCGACCCAGAGAAAGTCCATTGTGTGGAAGGGCAGTGGTGGCATGGCACTGGCCACCAGCCCCCATCCTACCAGGGCTAATGGGCTTCCTGGTGTTCTGGACTGTCCTTGCACAAGCCTGGGGCAGCCAGACCCCCCACCAGGCCTGAGAGGGTGGGGCAGGGGTGGGGTGGATCCTATCCCCTGCCCTGGGGGAGACAGCTCTGGCCAAGGGCCTGGACCAGCCTGCCAAGAAGGGAGAAGTGGGAGCAGGGACAGCCAGGACGAAGGCTGAGAGTGGAATCCTTTGTGAGATGGAACTGGGGCAGGGAGCACCCCTTCCCGGCAGGGAACAGGTTCTAGATGTCGGGCCCCTGGAAGGTGGACCTGGGGTCCCGTGAGCAGGAGCTAAAGCAGGGAGCAGCCCTGGCCTCCAGGGACCTTAGCAGGGCAGGGACTTCAGATGTTCTGCTCGTGACCTGGCCCGGCTCCAGGCGGAGCCGTGTGGAGCAGAGCTGCCGATGCCCCTCCCCAGCTGGACTCAGAGGGCCTTTGGCTGAGACGGCCGAGGTCCTGGCTGTCCTGCCTCAGCCTTTCCTTCAGCAGCCACAGTGTCCAGTAGCAGAGACATCCTTTGTTTTGTTTTTTCTTTTCTTTTCTTTTCTTTTTTCAATACTAAGGATTGAACCCAGGGGACTTACCCATCCCTAGTCCCCCTTTTTTTTTAATTGTTTTTTAGTTGAGATGAACATGTTATACTCCCCAAGAGTCTCAAATACCATCAGGAGGGAGAGCCCACCCTAACCCCTTCCCCTCCCTATAAATGCTGGCAACAAAGGGACTGGAGTGTGATTCCCCGGATCCCCGGCACACCGTTTTTAGGTGCATGGGTGGTCGTCGCCCACCAGCTGGTCCTTCTGGCTTTACGGGACACTTGGCTGATCTTGTTTTCGTCAGGTATAACAAACACACTACCTTTCTTGTCAGTGGCTGAGGATTGAGCCCAGGGCCTCACCCGAGCGAGGCAAGAGCTCTGCCACGGAACCCCACCCAGCCCAGCCCAGCCCTTCTTACTTTTTATTTTGAGACCAGATCTCACTAAGTTGCCCAGTCGGGCCTCAGACTAGCGATCCTCCTGCCTAAGCCTTCCGAGTCCTGGGAGGGCAGGAGAGTGCCACTGCACCTGGAGGCCTCCTTTCTTACTTAGTCATTCAACGAACGCTTGCTGGGCACATCCTGCACGTACGCAGCAAGCAAGGGGTGCTCTTGAACCCTGTGGTGTGGGGCGGGGATCCCCCTGTCCCAGACAGTGGCCTTCATGGTGCCTCCGGGAAAGGGGCTGGGGACTGCCTCCTGGAAGGTCACAGGAAGGTCGCCTCAGCTCCAGAGCGGACCCCTCGAGGGCGGTGCAGAGCACCCTGCTCCCCGTCGGGGAGCCCACTGTCCTGACTGGGAGTTCCAGCACCTACGGATGCGCGTCTAGATGACCGACTGTGCTTCAGGCCAGACCTCAGCACGACCAGCACACGTGCGGGGAGGCGCAGTCCCACTGCGGGGGGGACACCTCTCTGCATCCACACGCCCGGAGCACCGGGCTTCATGGTGCTCACACCGCGCTTACTCCTTTCACTCAGCCCTGTTGAGGTCGGGGTTGGAAGGTGCCGCCTGGGCATCCTTATTGTGGCGGATGAGTGCCCAGAGCAGACGTGTCATGCAGCGGCTGCATGGACGGGGCTCGGCTCTAGGCTGGAACCAAGCCTGCTGCGCACACGGGCACGCTTTCCCTGGGGAGTACCGGGAGCAGAACTTACGGTTACAGCGTTGGTCCCACTCCGTGCCTGGGGCTCTCAAGGACAGTGTGCCCTTAGCACACACGAGCTTTCCCTGCTGCTCTGCTTGCTCCACATTTGGTCCTCATTCAGCACTGTGAATCTCTTAGACTTTGGAGACACTGTTGAGGGTGAAATGGTCCCTCTTGAGACTTCGGTCATTTCCTCGGTTACTAAGGAGACAGACATCTCTCCTCCTCTGTGGAGCACCCACAAGAGGCTCTCTGGAAGGCTTGCTGTTTTTTTTTTTTTTTTTTTTTTTTTTTTTGCGGTGCTGGGGATTGAACCCAGGGCCTTGTGCTTGCAAGGCAAGCATTCTACCCACTGAGCTATATCCCCAGCCCACTGTTCTTATTCTTATTGACTTACAAGCACTCTTTACATATGTTGGATATGGAAAAAGACAAACCCCTAAATAGTGTGGCCTGGGAAGAGGGGGTGAAGAGGAGAGCAGCACACTGATGGCACTGAGCCGTCCCAGTGCATTCCTTCCCAGTGACAGAACAATCCCTAGAAAGGAAGCCGAAGCACTGATCCTTCCCCCATAAATCCTCTCCCAGTGATAGTACAATGGGTCCCTGAAGGGAAATAGATAAGCACTGAACACTGACCCCAGACCCTCCATTCTTCTTGAAATACTGCCCAGTGAAAACACATTTTCAAATTCTCACAAACCTGTTTCCTGAGTGCCCAAACTGACCACTGACCCCAGACCCCCAACCTTGCCCAGTGAAACAGACCCCAAATTAGTAAGTGTCCCAAAGTGACAAGCTCATTAATTAGGTCACCTCTCAGTTGTAACCTGTATAAGCATAGACTCCCCTGGGCTGATGCTCATTTTCCACCAGGAAAGTGGATTCATCGGAGGTGCAATTCTGTTCCCGAATAAAGGCTGTGCCGATCCGTGAGGTTGCACCTGGCCTGGTCCTTGTGTGCTGACCACATATGTGCTGGACGCTAATCCGTAGTAACATCTTGGAAATTCCTTCTCTTTCTTTTCTTTCTTTTTCTTTTCTTTTCTTTTCTTTTCTTTTCTTTTCTTTTCTTTTCTTTCCTTTCTTTTCTTTTCCCTCCCTCTTTCTTTCTTTCTTTCTTTCTTTCTTTCTTTCTTTCAAACCTACGGGCACATCTCCAGCCTCCCCTTTTTTTTTTTTTGAACCAGGGATTGAACTCAGGGACCCTCGGCCACTGAGCCACATCCCAGCCCTATTTTGTATTTTATTAGAGACAGGGTCTCACTGAGTTGCTTAGGGCCTCGCTAAGTTGCTGAGGCTGGCTTTGAACTCGCGATCCTCCTGACTCAGCCTCCCAAGTCGCTTGGATTACAGGCGTGCACCACCGCACCCGGCTCCAGCCTCCCTTTTTTATATATTTTATTTTATTTAGAGAAAGGGTCCCACTGAGCTGCCTAGGGCCTTGCTAAATTGCTGAGGCTGGCTTTGAAAGCTCGATTCTCCTGCTGCAGCCTCTGGAGCGCTGCGATTACAGGTGGGGCTGCTGTGCCCAGTACATCTTGGGAATTCTTCGTGGGTCCTGATGCATCCTCTTCAGTTCCGAGGCTAGCTCCCTTGGGCTCGTGCACGAGTGATCTATGGGAGGTGCGAGGGTCCTCTCCTCTACAGGCTGCCTGATTTGCTGACCTCGAGCTCTGGCCCTCTGGAAGAGGGTTTGTGTTGGTGGTTTCCTTGGTGAGGACGGGAGCCCTGTGTGCACTGCGCCCCGGCCCAGCCTGCCCTCCTCTGCCTGGGGGGGCGTCTGGAGGTCTCACACAGTGCCTGGCAGTCACCCTCCACAGCTCAGGCCCTGGAGTGACCTCTGAGAAGAAAGACCCTTTTCTCCACATCTTGTGCAGAGCTGCTGGGCTGTTTGCACCCCTCCCCCTCCCACAGGCCTTCTAGAACCATCTTCCAAGGTGGGATTCCAATTGGAATCAAGTTGAATCTGGGCACCAGTTAGGGGCAATTGACAAGTGGGTCCTAACCCAAACATGTGGTTTGTTTCTCCATTTATGTAGCCTTTCTCAGGTCTTTCAACAAAATTTTTTTAAAATAAATTTCTTGTGGGGCTGGGTGGCATTCTCCTATAATCCCAGCACTTCAGGAGGCTGAGGCAGGAGGATCACCAGCCTCACAATTTAGCAAGGTCCTAAACAACTTAATGAGACTCTGTCTCAAAATTTTAAAAAATGAGAGGGGCTGGGGATGCAGCCCAGAGGTGAAACACCCTGGGTTCAACCCCCAGCACCAGCAAATAAGTAAAGAAAGGCAAACAAGTAGGAATCGCCGCGGAGGGCTTTGGGATTTGTTTGTGGACAGTTTCTGTGTAGAGAGGTTCAGAGGCCCCTCCCCACGCCCCAGGGTGGCTGCTGGACCTGAGCCCACCTGAGGGCCACTCTTGGTGCTGCACCTTCTGTGGGTTAGACAGACTATGACCACCTGTGTCCATCTATAGAGCCGCACGGGACCCCAGCACTGATCGAAACCCCCGTGATCCAGCTGTTCGCCCCCAGGCCTGGCAGCCACACTTTTCGCTGTCTCCACAGCTTCACCTTTTCCAGAAGGTGGCAGTGAATCGGGCAGACTGGCTGCTTTCACCTACTCACAGGCAGGTAAGTCCCCCAGGTCCTCTGTGGTCAGGCAGCCGGTACTTTGGAACCCTGAGTATGACTCCAGGCATTGGGTTTTGCTGGAGGCTTTCTCTGATGTCTTGAGGGAGCCACATAGCTTTCCTCTTTAATCCACCTGTGTGATTCATGGAAGTGCATTTTAAAAGATCAAGGTAAGCCGGGCGTGGTGGCGAACGCCTGTAATCCAAGCGATTTGGGAGGCTGAGTCAGGAGGATCGCGAGTTCAAAGCCAGCCTCAGCAACTTAGTGAGGCCCTAAGCAACTCAGTGAGACCCTGTCTCTAAATAAAATGCAAAATAGGGCTGGGGATGTGGCTCAGTGGCCGAGTGTCCCTGAGTTCAATCCCTGGTTCCAAAAAAAAAAAAAGCCCAGGCTCACGCACCAAGGCGGAGGCAGGAGGCGAGCTGATACAGATCCTCCCGCACTCGCACTGCGAAGTCACAGCTGGGAAGTAATGAATCAGCAGCTGAACTTGAGAACCTGCAAAAGGAGATGGCAGAGGAAGGCAAAGGGCAGGGAAGGAGGACGTGCCTCCGAGGTGTGCCACAAACGCCCCTTGGTGACGCCAGGTGGATTCTGGGAAAGGGCCACGCAGAGCAGAGGCAAAGTTTCCTGCTCGCCTGAGTTCATGTCCTGGAGAAACCAAGGAAGGTGGAAGCACAGGTGAGTGCCATGGAGGGCGTCCACCAAGGTAGAACGCGGCTGAGAAGTACACCAACAGCAGGCTCCATCAGGCAAGACCACAGGGCATTAGGAGTGACAATGCCCTGTGGAGATTGGGAGTGTAAAAGGACCCGCGATGCATTGCAGAGAAATAAAACAGCTCTCAAGCGGCTTCCAAGCAAGGTCATGGAATCCACTGAAGTGGACAAATTCCTAGAAAATACAAAATTGACTCCAGAAGAAATAGAAAACTTGCTGGGCATGGTGATGCACACCTGTGATCCCTGCCGCTTGGGAGGCTAAAACAAGAGGATTGCAAGTTTGAGGTCAGCCTTGGCAACTGAGGGAGACCCTGTCTCAAAATAAAAAATAAAAAGGGCTGGGGGATATGGCTGCATGGTGAAGCCCCTGGGTAAGAACCCCAGTACCAAAAAAGAAGTGGGGGGTGCCTAGCCCTGCAGCCCTGCAACTGAGGAAGAAGCCGCAGTTTATGATCTCGCCAGAGCTGGAAGGTCTCACAGGCCAGCTCTCCCACACGTTCAAGCAAAGGTACTCGGAATGCCCGTTTCCAGAGAAAAGCTCCGTGAGGCTAGAGTACCCTGATCTCAAAACCCAAGAGGGGCAGTGAAGAACAGCGCACGCGCTTTCCCGACCCACGATGTGGAATAAGTCAGTGCCGATGTCTAGCTCGCATCCGTCCTGAGGGCTGGGGGCTACCTTGATCTTTATTTATTTATTTATTTTGGAACCAGGTATTGAACTCAGGGGCACTCGGCCACTGAGCCACATCCCCAGCCCTATTTTGCATTTTATTTAGAGACAGGGTCTCACTGAGTTGCTTAGGACCTCGCTAAGTTGCTGAGGCTGGCTTTGAACTCGCGATCCTCCTGACTCAGCCTCCCAAGTCGCTTGGATTGCAGGCATGCGCCACCGCGCCCGGCTTGGTCTGGGCTTTTCTGATGCTCCTGGTGCTGGTTCTGTCTGGCGGCCTGCAGTCCGGGGGAGAGCCATTTGGCGGGGCACTAGTGCAGTTCCGGACGTTGCAAGGCCGTCTGCCCCCAGGTGGCGCGTGCGGCCTGCGCCTGTCCTTTAGGCCTGCGCGTGCCCGCGGTGCCCGGGCGCTCCAGGGCGGCCCCTGTCGAGAGACGCTGTTGGCCCTTCCTGCTGTGCCTGCGCTTTGCCCGTCGTGGGTGCTGGACACAGGCCCGCGTTCCGTCTGCCCTCGCGCGCTCGCGAGTGAGCACCGTGCCGGGGCCTCCGCCCTGCGCCCTGCGCGCCTCCAGGCCGCTGCGGCCAGGCGCCCCCGCAGGCCGGGCGCTCGTGACCCCTCCCTGTGCGCCTCTGCGTGCGCAGCTCTGGGCCGGCGCGTTCTCAGCCCTGCGCCACCTTCGTCAGGACCGCGACGCCCAACCGGCCCATCTCCTCAAGCCCCACGGCCCTTCCTGGCCACTCTGGCCCCTGCTTCCGCTGGGCGGTCCTTGGTCCCTGTCATCGTGGTAGTTGTGCACAGTACGAGCAGTAACCAGCATTATTAAGCCGGTTCAGGATCTCCAGGTTGTCTTCCTGTCGCTCAACATGGCCTCCCTGAGCTGTCCCCACGCTGTCCCCCACTCCTTTTTATTGCTGAATGGTATTCCAGGGTGCGGATGTGCCACGGGTTTTGGTTTTGTTTTGTTTTTGATACTGGGGATCTAACCCAAGCGTGCTTAACCACTGAGCCACATTCCCAGCCCTTTTATTTGAGATAGGGCCTCGCTCAGTTGCTGAGGCTGGCCTGAGACTTGGGATCCTCCTCCCTCAGCCTCTCCAGACACTGGGATTACAGGTGTGCACCACTGCACCTGGTTCTAGGCGGGGTTGTTTGACCAATCGCCCTCAGGAAGATGTCTGTCTGGGTAGCTTCCCATTTTATAAAATAAATGAAATGCTACGGACATTCCTATACGTGTTCCTGCATGAAAATAAGTGCACTTCTCTGGGGTGAGTGCCCACAGAGGCTGAGGTGATGGGTGGTCAGAGTTCCTCAGAGAAACAGACTCCCCCCGGGCGGCCGACTGATCACCGATTCTGGTTCCGCAGAGCAGTTCAGCAGGTGGGCAGCAGGGCAGAGCCCAGGGCGCAACCTGCAGGTCAAAGGCCACCTGGAGGCCAGACTCCTTCCTCTGAGGAGGACCTCAGCTTCCCTGTGGAGAGCTGCAGCTAACTGGGTGAGGCCCACCCACTTCATGGAAGGAGGCCAGCTTCACTCAAAGCCTACTAATGTAAACACGAGTCGCATCTTAGACGGACAGCAACATCCACACGGGCGTTTGACCTCCGGGCACCACAGCATGGCAGAGCTCACACTCAGAAGGAACAATCATATGCAGTAGATTGATCTGGTTGTTATTTTGGGCGGGGGCGTTACTGGGGATTGAGCACTGGGGCACTTTACCACTGAGCCACAGCCCTTTTTTTTTTTTGAGGCAGGGTCTTGCTAAATTGCTCAGGCTGGTCTCCAACCTGTGACCCTCCTGAGCCACTAGGATTACGGGTGTGCAACACTGTGTCCGGCTCGAGTTTAGTCTTTTTTTTTTTTTTTTTTTGGGAACCGGGAATTGAACTCAGGGACACTCGGCCACTGAGTCACACCCCCAGCCCTATTTTGTATTTTATTTAGAGACAGGGTCTCACTGAGTTGCTTAGGGCCTCACTAAGTTGCTGGGGCTGGCTTTGAACTCGCGATCCTCCTGACTCAGCCTCCCAAGTCGCCTGGATTACAGGTGTGCGCCACCACACCTGGCTCGAGTTTAGTTTTGAAAGCGATTAGCACTTTCCGCAGTAGCTACAGGAAGAACCCCACTTGACATGACTGCGGCCATCTTGGTGGTGATCGGCATTTTGCCAGCCAGGTGGCTCTGGCATGCACTCCAAGCCCCAGGGGTCACATGGTCCTTCACGGGGTCAGTGCAGCCTTGGCCCAGCTGCTGGTGCCTGGAGTTTCCTGATACTCCACTAGTTTTTGAGAGATTCCTGTGGGCAGAGGCTCACCTTGGCTACCTAGCACATAAGTGGCTGCTGCCCAGGACAACTCTGTCCACTGAGGCCCCAACAAATGTCACCCTGCAATCCCAGGCCCATCTGCCTCTCCACCGTGAGCACTTCCCCTCTGGGGGCTGGTGCTCACACTGTCTGAACACACCGCCGCACTACTGGAGGCTCCCGCCTGCGGGTCTGGGGGAGCCAGCCTCTGGGCATGGGGCTTCATGTGACCACCCCGATGGGCTGCAGACTGCTCACCACCCCTCCATCTGCTCGGCCCCCGAGGCTGGTGGAGTTGACATCTCACGTCTTATTTACCATCTGTAGTTCCTCTGTGTGAAAATGCCTGCAGGTCTTCATGATTCACATTTTTCGCAGCTATGTTACTGGGTGATCCCAGGTTAAGATCGTTGCATCTTAGTAGTAAAATCAGTTTTTTAGGAATGGGTAGTCACCCTCTTTATGTTTAGTGATGTCTCTTGCCTTCAACTGGGCATGGTGGGACACACCTGTGATCCCAGAGACTCAGGGGGCTGAGGCAGGAGGATGGAAACTTTGAGGCCAGCCCGGGTAACTTAGCAAGACTGTCTCAAAATGAAGAACAGAAGGGCTGGGTGTGGCCCAGTGGTTGAGCACCCGGGGTTCAATCCCCAGCACCACAAACAACAAAAGCCAATCCTTAAAAAACCCTATTTTGTTTTACATTAATAGGATACAACTGTGTCTTTGTTTTCTGTTGTCATTCTATTTCAGGTATATCTCTTAAAACAGCTTCATTTTAATTTCTAGAAACCCAATCTGACCACTTTGTCCTTTATTTAGTGAGCTTAAGTCATTTACACACATGGCGGTTTCTAATGGACTTCTATCGTCTCATTGTGTTTATGAATTTCTTATTTTTCCATTGGTTGGATTTCTTTTCTTTCTTTGTTTTGTTTTTCTCTTCGTGTGTACGGGGGGTTGAATCCAGGGGCGACCTACCACTGGGCTATACGCCTAGTGCTTTTTATTTTGGGGTCTGGCTAAGTGTCCGAGGCCGGCCTTGAATCTGCCCCCCTCCTGCCTCAGCCTCCAGAGTCAGTGGGGTTCCTGGTGTGCCCGCCCTTGGCTCCTAGGTTGGATTCCCTTCCCTCCCGTGCACCCCCTTTGCTTAGGCTGCACTGCTGCTGGTCTCCCGGGTTCTCCCACTTTCAACACATGGGGCTTCGGAGCTGCTGGCTGCCCGTCCCTCCAGTGAACAGGGCTCCTCGGGTGCCGTGCTCTCGCCTCCCCAGTGAGCCGTCGCTGACGCGGGCTCAGCTCTCCCGCGGTCCTCGCAGAAATCGGCCCTGCTATGGATGTTACAGAAGTTGCTCAGATTTTCTTGGCACTTACTTTTCTGTGTGAGCAGCACGTCCACAGAGTGTTTGACACCTGTCCCTTGACAGGTTGGAGCCTGATCCCTAATTCCTGCCTGCCCTGAGTGAGGGCTGGGTGTGCCACTTCCAACAACAGAGTATTTCAGAAGTGACTTCTATTATCACCGGTGCTGGGGACGGAACCAGTGGTCGGCAAGTGCTCACCGAGCCTAAAACGACTTCTGAAATGGGATAAAAGGCAGGTGGCTTCCTCCCGGCTCTTTCTCCTGGGTCACCATGTCCTCTGGGGAAGTGGCTGCCACACTGAGAACGCTCAAGAGCCCCGTGGAGCCCGGAAGCAGGCTTTGGCCAATGGCCACGTATTTCCACCATCTTGGAAGTGGGTCCTGAGCCCGTCGATGGCAGAGCCCCAGTTCCCTGCAGCCTCATGGCCTTCCAGGTCAGAACCGCCTGGTGCAGCTGATCCTAACCCACAGCAACTGACAGGAAACCACCACCACCTTCAGCCAGTGGGCCTGACATTCATGCGTTAGGCAGCAGTTGACAACCGGGCCGTTTTTATGATTCCTTCATGAGTTTTGGGTCCTTCCCGAAGTATTTCCCCTGCGGTTCCTTTTAGGAAATTTCTGGTCACAAATTGTAAAATTTTGTTTGAAAATCTTATTTTGGTTGAACCCGGGGCCTCGCACATGCCAGGCAGAGGCTCTCCCACTGACCTGCGCCCCAGCCCAAGCTGCCTTCTGTCCTGGACTTCGGACGTGGCCATGGTGGTGGTGGGTGTCTTCTGTCGGGGACTCGGCTTGCCTCCTGAATCCTTCCATGACCAGGAGTGTGTGCGATCTTTGGTTCAACCCAGTGAGGTTCCGAGATCTGAGAAGTGGTCTTCTAGATGATTTCCAAACACTCCTGGCAGGTTCATCTGTAGGCTGCTCCTCTTTCCCCACCCCGCCATCTCCCTCAGGAGACCCCACCAGACCACAGGAGACCCCCTCCCTGAGTCAGCAGAGGCCCCTTCTCTCTCCTTCCTGTCTCTCTGGGACATGTTCTGGATGATTCCTTATCCTCCCTTTCAATCCACTAAACCCTTCAGCAGGGCTGAAGTCTTTCATCGATGTTGGTCCCCCGTTAGCATTCCATTTCAACCAATGGCACTTTCCTTTTTAATTTCTAGTTCTATTCGATTCTTTTTCGTACTTGATTGGCATTTTTTCCCCAGTGCTGGGGGTCAAATCCAGGGCCTCTCACATGCCACCCAAGCACTCTACAACCCAGCTGCACCCCACCCTGGTATTCTTTCTAACATAAAAGATCATACTTTTCATGGAGTAAGAACTATTCTTATTTCATATTTTCAAGAATCTCATTTCTGACAGGTGTGATGGTGCACACCTGTAATCCCAGCAACTGGGGGTCACAAGCTCAAGGTTAGCCTGGCAATTGGCCTGATCCTGTCTCAAAACTTAAAAATAAGCGAGGGACTGGGGATACGGCTCAGTGACGGAGTGCCCACGGTCTCGTTCCCCGGAACCAACTGCAGGGTCCTGGTCCAGCTGGCTTCCTTCAGAGCAGTGTTTCAAAAGGGGCAGCCCCCTGCCCCAGGAAAATGGAACAAGCACTGACTGTCACATCTGGTAGCACGCACGTGTGCCGCTGGCATCTGTGGGCACAGGCCAGGATGCTACTCGCCTCCTACAAGGATGGAGCAGCCTGCAGGAGGGACACTCAGCCGGCCCAGGGGCCACTGGTCTGGGCTTCACAGAGGATCTGCACTGGCCTCTGCCAGGCCCCTGGGCCCTGCCAACGGGACCCTTTAAACTCCCCCTCTAGACCTCTGGGCTGCACAGGCAGCCTGATTCCAGGCTGCAAACTTGGAAGACATATCTTTGAACCGCACGTGGAGACCCGGGTCATGCTGCCTGTCATCTGTCACCTTGTCTCAGCCTACCCCTCAGCTGAGGGCTTGTCGTGTGGGTCTCCTGACCAGCTTCATCCGTGTAGTCTCCTGCCTCCTGCGAGGTCCTCAGGATGCTGAATCCACTAGGTGTGACAGACACCCCTTGCTAAAAGGGAGGCCTTTGGGGGCCCCACAGAAGGACTGGCAGGAGCTAGCCAGACCCCAGGCAGACAGAACGTCCTGGACAAGCCCCAAGGCGGAAGAGTCTGCCAGCTGGGCTGGAGCTTGCCACCTGAGGCTGGGCCCCGCCAGGCCTTGGTCTGAGTGGTGACTGTCAGAAGCAGGGGAGGAGCAGTCGGGGCTCAGTTCTGAACCGACACAGGCTGCATCTGCAGGACCCCCTACACAAGTGAGGGTGGTCATGGGGCCTGGTGGGTGTAGGGGCTTGGACTGGGGTGGGGCGGGGGGCAAACCCAGGGGCCGTGAAGGAGGCAGACCTGTAGAGATGGGTTGGCGAAGGCCCCAACTGTGGACAGGGAGAGTTCTGACCAGTGTGCAGCACGTCCTCCCGTGCTAAGGTTGCTGGGGCTCCACCTGCCCTTCAGAACGGGTTTCCTGTGCAGCTCCTGGAGGAGGCTGATTTGTGTGTGAACCGGGACACCCTGCAGGCCAAGTGCAGGTGTGGTGGGGAAGTCAGGCTCTGGCAGCTGCAGGCCACACCAGCCCTCACTGCACCAGCCACCCGGGCAGAGCCACCCTCACTCTGCACACTGGACAGCACTGCACACTGGGCCCCACCAGGCCAGTCGGAGCAGGGTTGGGAGGTGCCTGAGGGTAGGGGTGGCCCCAGCTTCCTCCTGTGATCCAGGTTCACTCCTCTGTGGCTGAGGGGAAGTGTTCTAGCCCCACCTTCCTGTGAGGAAGGAGGTCTGACCTGGGGATCTTGCATCCTGTGGGGTGGGTGGGCTATGCCCACACCATGCCTTGGGGCCTGACTGGGAGGCCCAGACTGACATCCCTCCTGGGGACAGGGTCCTCCCCAGGGAAGGGGCCTGAGACACCCTGGTGACCATCAGTGGCCCCTGAACCAGGTGAAGGTCTGGAGCCCAGTTCCCAGGTTGCTGTGGGACTCAGTATGGGGTGGAGTCCTGGCCAAGAGGATAAGGACCCAAATGCTTTAGAGTCTGAGGTTTGTGGGAGGGGGCAGGCAAGCCAAGCTCTTGTCCCAATTTCAGGGACCTGCCAGGCCTGCTCTGGCTGCAGCCAGACTCCTTCTCAGCCTTGGCTGGGACTCAGACCCTGACTGCAGTCTCTGGGCTCCCCAGCAGGCACAGGCAGAGTCCCACGTAGAGGCCAGCCTCTCTCCCCCTCATCTGCTTCTGTCTGAGGCACAGCCACCTTGTCGTGGGACCTCAAGCTGCATCTGTCCCTAGGCCCTTTACTGGTTGGCCTCCAGATCTCCCCACCCACCCTCAGCACCACTAGACCCCCAACATGCACTACAACCCCCAGACACCACGATGCCTGCCACTCAGCAAAGGACCAGCTCCCTCTCCGCCCTCTGCTGGCCGCTATTGGAAGTGCAGCCCTGTGTGCCGAGTACTTTTTTTTTTTTTTTGAACCAGGGATTGAACTCAGGGACACTCGGCCACTGAGCCACATCCCCAGCCCTATTTTGTATTTTATTTAGAGACTGGGTCTCACTGAGTTGCTTAGGGCCTCGCTAAGTTGCTGAGGTTGGCTTTGAACTCGCGATCCTCCTGACTCAGCCTCCCAAGTCGCTTGGATTACAGGCGTGTGCCACCGCGCCTGGCGCCGAGTACTTTTACTGGAGACTAACCCCAGGGTCAGAGGCAGGAGGGGTCAGGACAGCTGTGAACGTGCCCCTCTCGGCCCAGGGCTGCCTGGGACCTGGTAAAGACCAGGGGGAGTCCCCCCATCCAGGGACAGTGGTAGTAGCAGCTTCAGGCTGTAGGGTGCACGGAGCTTCTCCCTAGGTGGCCCCAAGGCTCCAACAGAGTCAGTGTCTGGCAGGGTCCGCCTGGGGCAGGCCCAGACCACAAGAGTGCAGGGAGGCTCCCATCGAGGGCTCTTCCCAGGCCAGCTGGTGGTCTTCAGCCAGAGATGAGGCTCACGAGGGTGCCCACAGGCTGGCGGCTGGCTGGTCTAGTCGTGGCTAGATACAGTCTTGCTAGATGCACACCCTGCTAATGCTTGTCCCACTAGATGCAGACCCCACTAGATGAGTGTCCGGCTAGATAAAGGTGGAGTCCAGAGGCCCAGTGTCCTGCTGGCTGAGAGCTCGGGCCTCAAATAGCTGCTTGATGAGGGCAGACTTCTCCTGCTCCAGCTGGGTGATGCGCTCACTTTTGTCAGTCACCTCCTGGGTGAGCAAGCAGGTGGTCAGGGCAGCCTGGCCTCCAGCCCCCAATCCCCGAGTCCCTGCACCTACCTGGGTGAGAAGCCGGTTCTGCTCCTTCAGCATGAGGATGGTCTGTTGCTGCCAGCCTGGGGCAGAGGGTGAGGTGGAGACCTGGGCAGGGCCCAGGGGCCCTGAGGATGAGGGCAGAGCCTGTGGGAGGGCATGGTCAGGCAGGCCTCTCCTGGACACAGGCTCCAGGACAAGGCAGGGGTGGCCCAGCACGGGAGTGGGCAGGTTGGGGATCACTCACCCTGCTGGCACAGGCTGCAGCCAGGAGCTCCCCCAGGCACCGGGCCACCTCCTGTACCTTAGGCAGCAGCTGCCCCAGTGGGCGGGGGCTCCCTGTGGCCCCAAAGTCCTGGGAAAAAAGTAGGGGAGCACTGGGCAGTGATGGGGGTCGCCCATCTGGCACTCCTGCCCCCCTAAGTTGCTGCTCAGAGCCTAGAGGAAGCATGGGGTGTTGCTGTGGGGTCTGCACCCTGCCCCTTGGGGGTCCCAGCACTCACCACCCCGGCTCTGCTCTGGCCCAGGCGGCGCTGGCGCTCCTGCACCCGCTGCAGCTGCTGCCGGTACCAGTCTCGGCCCCGCGCCATCATCTCCAGGCCCTGCAGCAGCACCTCCTGCTCCTGCTCCAGCTCCTTCACCTGCTTCAGCTGCAACACACGTGTGTGCAGGGACACATGTGCCAGTGAGCACACACACATCCACGCACACCTGACGCCTCTGTGAACGTGCCAGAAGCCACAGGTGTGCGAGTTAAGACATGCACAGCAGATCGGCACGCGCACACGCACACACGGTCCACCAGCATGTGGGCAGTCTCCAACCACACAACAGGGGGCACACGGCCAGTCCCCGGGGAGCCTCGCACGGCTGCTCTGGGGAGCACAGAGGGGGCCTGGCCTGCGCCAGCCCCTCTTCTCAGACTTCCCCTGGCTTGGCCCAGCACCCTCCCTAGGGTTCTGCAGTAAGCAGGCACCTGGCATGATGGGCTGACCAAGCAGGGCAGGCCCAAGCTCACTGTCACAGCATGTCCCTGAAGGACCTCATGGCCTCACTCTGCTTGATCCTGGCCAGCCCTCCGGTGCATTCGAGCCCAGGTAGGGAGATGTTTAGAGCTGATGGAGCCCGTCAGGCTTCCCCAGAACCCTGGCCTGGATGCTCCTCCCTGGCTCCCAGCTTCCCAGGCAACTTGGAGAGTCCCTCAGAGCCCTGGCCCCTCTCACCAGGCCACAGTCCACTCCGTTGGTGATCGTATGCCTCCGGCGTTCCCCTCGGGCCCGTGGGGCCCGCCGGGCATCTCCTGCATCTATTTCCAGGCCTCTGCAGGCTTCCGTTCCTACAGTGGGGAGGCAGAAGCCCGGCTGAACTCCAGGCCCCACCCCATCCTAGGCCCAGCCGACCCAGGCAGTGAGAATTCTGGGGGCCAGGCCTGACTGGCCTGTCTGGTACCCTCTGCCAGTCACCCCCACCTGGAACCCACTCACTTGCTTGGAGAGAGCTAACAGTCCCTGGGGGGCAGGCTGCATGGACTCCTTTCCACACCTCACTCGGTGGCCAGAGCACAGTGGATACATCTTGGGGTCTCAAAGGCTGCTAGGTAAAGGGTAAGGGAGAAGGATGGACGGACAGAGCCTCTGGTTCTCTCAACCTCTCTCTCATGTGCACAAGGCCCCACTTGATGGAGATCAACCCTGGGAGCAACTGCAGTATGAGGAGTCCTTAACACATGAGACGGGTATGTCCCAGACTCTTGGGGCGATGTCCTAGAGCTCAGGGACACATGCCTCAGGTTCTCCCAGGGCTTGGGTGAGGGTCTCAGGTCTCTACAGAAGTGCCTGCAAGTGCAGAAGAGGGCACTGCCCTCAGCCCTCCAGCCCTGTCGCAGCACCAGGCTTATCCTCCAGGTCATGCCCCGGGCCAGGTCATGGGAGTGGGTGGGTGAGCAATTGGTCCAGGAGCCCACGGCAGGGCTCTGGCACCAAGCAGGCCTCAGGGTCTATGTCCTGACCTGCTGAGCCACCGTTCAGGGTGAGGCAGTGGAGGCACAGCTGTGGTGCTGCCTGGGGGGAGCAAGGAGGTGCTGGCAGGCGGGGCTGGGGGGAACCTGGGACGTCTGGGCCTGGTCTGCACAGGGAGAAAGCCTGACTCTCAGCTGAGGTCTTAGGAGGCTATATGGGTGTTGGGGAGCTTTACTGAAGAGATCTGTGGTTTGGGGATCCAGGTTTGGTGCTCTGAAAGCCAGCTCTGCCAATCAAGCATGCCGTGATCCTTGTCTGGGCCTTGGCAATAGCTAACAGAAGCTGGCTGAGTAATGAGAGTGTAGACGCTGCCTACGATGCACACACTGGCCAGGTGGCCTCCAGAGGGTGTGGTGAAATAAACCAGGGCCACAGGGCAGAGCAGGGCTGGCCCACACCCAGCCCTGAGCCTGTCCCTGCGTGCAGTCCCACAGAGCCACCGTGCATTTGGTGCCAGATACACCCAGAAACCTCCCAACCACAGGGACAGGGAAGCTAGGCCGTGAGGTGTGGGGAGAACGCCCAGTCTGGTGTGGGGCTGCTGCATCAGTTCACCAGGGCGGCCAGGTCCACTGTGGCTCCAAGCACCAGTCATAAGATTGGAGGTCAGTCTGAGGCAGGGGGAGAGGTCTGGCAAGCTGGCAAAGCAGTGGGCAGCAACAAAAGGGACTAGCAGCTGCCACCAGTGACCAAGCCTGCCTCTGGAAGGGCACGTGCAGAGGCTGAATGGACTGAGGGGTTGGGGGCTTGGTTTCCTGCAGCCTGTCCCCACCCCAGACATAATGCAGGTCTTGTTCCCAAGGAAGGCGCTGTGGAGTGAGGCAGACAGGGGCTATTCAACAGTCTCCTGTCTCTGCCAGCTGGACCGGAAGCCAGGAGAGGAGCCTGCTGAAAGTCCCCGGGGACTATGGTCTGTATCCTCTGAGGCATCTGCTGCAGCCAGGGCCTCAGACCCCAGCCCCTGTTCTTCCTGCAGAGGTGGCAGATTCTCCTGGAGAACCTCCAACAACTCCCATGTGCCCCAGCTTGGTTGGGGCAGTAGGCCCAGCTCTCCCGGCTGAGCTGTCAGATTGAGAAGGACCCTCTGACCACAGTCTAGGGGGACCTTCTCTTCCACAGTGAAGCACCTCTACCTGAGCAGCAGCCAAAGGTGGAGGGCCCGGGTGTGGGTCAGGCATTGGAAATGAGCCACCTTCGTCACACTGGGCAGGTGTTCCAGTCCCTGGGTCAGGGTGTGTTCCTGGTGAGTGTTCCAAATCACCATCCTGCTCTTTCCCACGCCGTGCCAGGGGAAGGGCTGGCCTCCTTAGGCCCTGAGCACATTGGCACAGGCCCATTCCCCTAGCCCTCCAGGCCCACTGAGGCTCGCTCCAGGCTCTGGAGTCCACCATGCAAGGCGTCCCGTTCCTCCCTAGCCTCGGACACAGCCCTGGGAGCTAGGAGGCGGTGTTGGGGGGCGCCCCACACTCACCGGCGTCCGCGCTCGGGCTCCGCTCCAGTGCCGCGCTCTGGGGCCGTTCGGGCTCCGCCGGGCAGGGCGCCGCCTCCGCAGGGCTGCACAGCTGTCCCGGGCCGGCCGGCGGAGGGCGCGCGCCCAGAGGCAAGGGCTTCCTCTCCAGGACAGTCCGCGGCTCGTCCGCCGGTGCGAACACCAGGCGCTGCGGCGGCGGCGGCTGGTCCCCTGGCCGGCCCGGGGCGCGCGCCGGGTCTCGCGGGCCGCCGTCGGCGCTCAGCAGCGAGGTGCGCAGGCCGGCCACGAAGCGCTCGAAGGTCAGATAGCCGCTGGCCGGGGCCACCTGGCGCAGGCCCTCCAGCACGCCGCGGGGCAGCTCGCGCGCGTCGGCACCCTGCCAGCGGGACTCGATCTCGCGCAGGTGCACGTAGCCGCGCCGCCGGTCGTCCAGGATGTCGAAGAGCGTGCGCAGGCTCTGCAGGAAGGCGCGCGGCAGCCCCTCTGTGCCTGGCGCGGTCGCGGCGGGCGGCACGCGGCCCCGCTGGGCCATCGCGGCCGCAGCCATGGGCACCGGGGCGTCCCCACGTCCACACGTGTCCTTCTCCGCGCGTCCGGACTGCGGGACCAGCCCGGAGCGCGGCCCTGCGGGACAATAGCTGCTACTTTTGAATGGGGTCCTCCTCGCGGCGTCAGCCCTCATTAGCATTCGCAGCAGCCATTGGCCGAAGCTGGCCTATCTGCTCCCCGATTGGCTGAACGGCCGCCGTCCCCGATTTGATTTTTCCGATCAAGGGGCCATCCGGCGGCGTGCGCCCCAGACCGCTGTGCCGGGGAGGGGCCTGGAGGCTCGCGGACGGGACCGAATCCCCCAGCTCGGGCTCGTTTTCCTCTTCTACCTCCACGCCCACCAGCCCTGCTGCGGCGGCTCAGACTTTTCTTCGGTCCAGCAACCGGGTAGCCGCCCGCCCTCCTCCGAGAGGTAGGGCCTGGGGCCATGCAGAAAGACCTGTCCCCAGGTAGCCTAGTGGGGTAAGGATGGGAGGGTGCAGTCCCTCCAGGGATCTCACCTCCCTCCCACGCCCACGCGCCAGCTCCCTCCGGTCCTCTTCGCCGAGGGTCTCTTAGCCACAAGCCCCAGTAGACTCTGAGGCCTCCTTCCCTTGCAGGAGGAGGACCCCAAGAGAACTATAGGCTTCAACTGGGCGCTCCCCCTCACAGAGGCCTCTCTGTCCCCACCTCTGCTAGCTCCTCCTTCGCCCCCACCCCCAGACTGGCCTGTCCTGCAGGCTGCAGGACAAAGCCACTTTCTCTTGTGTCCCCAGATGCCCATCCGGTAACCAGTTCCCTTGGGCTCCTGTTCCTGGGCGGATACCTCCTCCTGGGCCTCACGACTCTGTCCTCCCAGGTCCTGTTTCAGCCTCTGTTTCGTTTCTGGCAGGGATCAAGTCACTCCAGATGAGGGAGACCAGGCCTTAGCTGCGTTCTTGCTGCAGGGGTCCATCCCAGGGCTAACCAGGAGTTAGGCTGGACCCCTGCCTCCACCTTTGCCCTGGTCCCATCCACCCTCACCCTGGCCACCTTCCAATGTCACAGGCTCCTAGACAACTCAGCATTACCCACGTTATGTGTTGCCTCTGCTTTCTAAGTACACTGCCCATTTCTGGAACTCTCAGCAAAGTTGCTGAACACCCCTGCATAGGTCCTGACCCAGAGACCTCCCTTCAGCCCCTTCTGGGCAACCTCAGCCAGCCTCTCCTGTGTCCTGTCTTAGGTCCAGAGCACAGTGCCTGTGTCTTGGGCCCTGTGGCAGCTGCCATGGCCAGCTCCCCTGGTTCCACTTCTCTGGGGTTATACACTCAGAGTTGGGGCTCCTTCAAGGTAAGGAATTTGGGTGGGGCCCCCAAAAGGCTATGACCCGAGTCCCTGTGGAGCTTGGTCATGGAAGCCCATCCCTGGCTCCTCTTTTAGTGGCAGGTCAACAACCCTCTGCAGACTCATCTCCCCATGCCTACTCTGCTTCCAGTACTCCACCTGCACCAGTCCTTAGTGTACTCTTTTCCTCATCCCTGAGCCCTTGCCTGGTGGCCTTCCTACCAGGAAAGCCTTCTCTTCTGTCTCTACTCCTGGCTGATACCTGTGTTCTTCTAAATTTTGTCCAGAGCTGGGTGCTCATGCTTCTAATCTCAGTGACCTGGGATGCTGAGGCAGGAGAATTGCAAGTTCAAGGCCAGCCTCAAGCAATTATCAAGGCTCTGAACAACTTAGTGAGACCCTGCCTTAATTAAAAAATAGCCAGGCTGGTGGCACATGCCTATAATCCCAGTGGCTGGGAGGCTGAAGCAGGAGGATCACAAGTTCAAAGCTAGCCTTAGCAACTTAGTGAGGCCCTAAGCAACTTAGTAAGACCCTGTCTCGAACCAAAAAGTAAAAAAGGTTGGAGATGTAGCTCAGTGGTTAAGTGCTCCTGGGTTATTCAATCCCCAGTACCAAATAATAAACAAACAAAACCTTTTCCCAGGTACTGATCCTTCTACCCCAAAGTCCAGTTAGATACTGCTACCCTAAATGCCTGTCTTCCCAAGAGTTCTTGTGCTATTTGGGAGAAGGGTGAGGCCACTCCTCTGGTTCACCATGGTGCTCAGGAGATGACCCGCACACAGGAGACTTTATCTACAGAGGTCACAGTGGAAAGGCCATCTTTGGGTGGGATACAAGCTAGGGTAAGGCCTGTGGGATGGGGAGTCTAGGGGCCAGCTCTGTGGAACTGGACTAGAGGCCAGTGTGGGCATGCAAGTCAGCCACCAGCAGTGCCCAGGCCAGGCAGGGCCCCCAGTGAACCTGAACATACTGTGCAGAGGGGAAAGGGCGTCTCGGAGTGTCCAAAACCCCAGGGGAGGTGACCTCAGCTGGCTCTGGGTCAAGGTCTCCCCATGGCCCCTGGCTGGCCCTGGAGGAGGGCACTGAAGAGACTGGAGTCGATGCCTGCCTTTGGGTGGGGACTCAGGCACAGCGCTGTTTCTACCTGGCCTAAGCTCTGACCACATCCTCCTTCCATGCTGCTTCCAAGCCCAGCTCTACCCTCCGCTGACTCTGAAGCTCTCAGCTTTGCCACCCCTGGGGGCCTTCCAGGGCGCTCACATGGCTTTGTGAGGCACCCATCCCAGCTGTGATCATGTTCTCCTGTGCCAACCCAGAGCTCCACTGGGAGAGGTGGGCATATGACCCGGCCACTCTGCCCCCTGTGTAGACCCAGCACTGGGCATGGAGAGAGGGACCAGCAAGTGCTGTCCAGTCCCTGAGCCTTTCACAGGGTTATGGCCTCTGGCCCTGCTCCCCTGAACCCCTGGGACAAGGTCCTGAGCGAAGGAAAGGCTGCTGGCCACAAGGCTACCTCTGCAGGTGTCCAGAGGTTGCTGCCCACCTTGGCCTTGCTGACACTCCACTCTCCTATCGGTCCAAGTAGGCCCATTCTTCTGGTCCTGCAAGTGCCTCTGTCTGCACAAACCCTAACTTTACAAACTCACTGCTCCTGCCCCACCCCCATCTTGAAGCAGGATTTGGGGGCATCCTGACCCAGAGGGCTCAGAATTCCTGTTCTGGGCTGGGGCTATAGCTCAATGCAGAGTGCTTGCCTAGCATGTGTGGGGCACTGGGTTCCAACTTTAACACCTAATAAAAATAAACAAATAAAAGGCATTCTGTCCATTTACAACTACAATTTTTTTTTAAAAAAAGAATTAATGTTCTGACATCTGCGTTCAAAGGGCACATGCCACCTCTGCTGCCCAGCCCTGCAAGGGCGATAAGGGCATCCATGGACCCTGGCCGGGGGTGTGGAGCCTGCTCTGCTCCCCTAAGTCCCCACTTCCTGTCCCTCCACCTCCAAAGATTCCTGTGGCTGCCTTTCCACCGCACAAACTACCAGGGCAGAGCAGACTGCTCTTCCATCAGCCAGCTCCCTGGCCCTTTGCCGCAGCCCAGGCACAGCGAGGCTAGGCGTGGGGTCCAATGAGCAAGGGGCCCAGCACCCTACCTTCATTCTACTTCTGGGCCTAGGGGCAGGAAGTTGAGAATGCAGGAAGGCGGCAGCCCTGGGTCACGTGACTTTCTGGGGCTGAGTGTTCCCGGAGGACCAGGAAGGCCTGAGGCAGGTTCAGGTGGGGCACCCCTTTCTGGCCCAGGGGTATTTAGTGTGGCCTGGCTCCTGTGAAGCTGGGCTTCCCAACTCAGGAGACACTCCCTTAACAGGAGCAGACCTGACGGTAATGTTCCTTTCCATTTTGGGTCCAAAACTTCGCTTGAACTTTTTAAAAGCATGCTTTATTTTTAGACTTAATAAAACTAGTTTCTAAAAGAGTTTTTTCCCCAGATGGCTGAGGCTATGTCTTTCTGTTCTTCACAAGAGATTTTAGAAAAACCAAGATATCAAAATATGATAGTTAACCAGGCGCGAAGGGCTGCGGTGGTGGGCTGTGGGTAGTGCCCCTGTGAGCGGGGAGCCCCCCACCCACCCACGGGGGGCAGTGCTCTCCGGCAGCTCACTGACATCTGGCACTCAGGCTTGCTAGATCTGGCTCCACCCCCTCCCAGCCACAGCCCAGCCCAGTGTCTGGACTCCACCCTGAGCCCCTGGACGATCCCCCGACCTCTGCCCGCGCCTTGGTGAAGGCCAGCCTGCCCAGGTCCTTCTCAGGCTCATTCCACGCAGGGCGGACCCTTGCCGGCCGCTCGGCTGTGAGCAGGCAGGGTTAGGGCTGGTCTTCCCTCAAGCTTGGCTGGCCCGGTCGCCGATCCCCTGAGGGTCGTCGCGGCCCCAGCTCGGTCGCCCTTTCTAGGCGCAAAGGTCCAGCTCTTGCACCCATTGCCGCAGTTCTTCCGCTTCCTAGGAGCTGGGCGGGGCGCTGGGGTGGTCGGGATCCTCCCGGGAGCGGTCTAGGGGCGGGGCGGACGGGGAGGGCCGGGCTTGGGGCGGGTCGAGACCGGCTTGGGGGCGGGGATAGCGGGGACCTGGGGCGGAGCCAAAGTCAAGAGCCGGGCAGGAACTCGGACGCAATATTCGTCCCGAGACTAATCCAGAGACGAATCCGGAATGGGGCGGAGGCAGGCTGGGGGTGGGGCAGGGCTGGGCGGAGTCCGCGGCCGCTGCAGGGCCCCCTCCGGGCCAAGGCGGGGCACCTTGGACCCGCCCAGCCAGGGTCAGCGCCGCCTGCAAGGTCTCGTGATGCTATTCAGACGGAGCGCGCGGGTCACGAGTGCCAACTGTTCCTGCGGCGACGGCGAAGGCGACGACATGGCCTCGGAGACGGACGTGCGTGCCCGGCTCCAGCGCGCGGGCCAGGAGCATCTTATGCGCTTCTGGGACGAGCTGGCACCGGGGCCGCGCGCCGCGCTGCTGGCTGAGCTGGCGCTGTTCGAGCCCGACGCGCTGCGCGAGCACTGTAGACAAGCAGCGGCAGCCTGTGCGCGCACCTCCGGCCCCCTACCCGACTTGGCCGCGCGCCTGCGGCCCCTACCTCCGGAGCGCGTGGGCAGCGCGAGCCGCGGCGACCCGGAGGTGCGGCGGCGTTGGGAGGAGGAAGGTAGGCGGCACAGAGGTCCTGGTGGCGGGGACATGGCCACGGAGCGGGACGCGGGGAATTTGGTTTGCCTTCCAGCGCTCCCCACCCGCGCGTACTAGCCCCGAGGTCCTGTAGCCGCAGCCCCGGGTGTCCCCTCACCCATAGGTTTCCGCCAGATTGCCCTGAACAAAGTGGCAGTCCTGCTGCTGGCTGGCGGTCAGGGCACTCGGCTGGGTGTCACCTACCCCAAGGGCATGTATCATGTGGGGCTGCCCAGCCAGAAGACCCTGTACCAGCTGCAGGCCGAACGGATCCGGCGGGTGGAGCAGTTGGCTGGCGAGCGCCATGGGACTCACTGCACCGTGCCCTGGTGTGTCCTCCCTGTCCCACATTAGCCCCAGAGAGACCCTCCCCGTGTGGTCCCAGCCTTTCCCCACACCAAGGCCTGATCCCCCACGCCAACACAGCCCCAAACCCATCCAGACTGAGGCCTGACAGGCCCCGATCTGGACCCCAGTGCCAGCCCTCCCAGCTCCATGTGGCGGAGGAGCCAGGACAGCTGGAGGCAGCTCACCACTGCCTCCTCCACAGGTACATCATGACCAGTGAGTTCACACTGGGACCGACTGCCCAGTTCTTCAAGGAGCATGACTTTTTCCACCTGGACCCTGCCAATGTGGTCCTGTTTGAACAGCGCATGCTGCCTGCTGTGACCTTTGAGGGCAGGGCCATCCTGGAGCGGAAAGACAAAGTGGCCATGGCCCCAGGTACCACCCACCACTGAGAAAGGCTGGGACCACCGAGCGTGGAGCTCAGTGCAGATGAGGGTCAGGAGGCCTGGGTTGCAGGCTGGATGTGCTGTTGGGAGCCTGTCTGATCCTAGGCCAGTTGCCTGCCCTCTATGGGCATTGATTGCGCTCTGTCCATGGTGAAGGTGGGGGCTTGCCCACAGCAGGATTTCTTGGAGTAGTGGCCGAGTCCTGGCTGGAGCCAGCCATGAGGCCCATTTCTCTCTCTGTCTGCAGATGGCAATGGGGGTCTGTACTGCGCTCTGGAGGACCACCGTATCCTAGAGGACATGGAGCGCCGGGGAGTGGAGTTTGTGCACGTGTACTGTGTGGACAACATCCTGGTGCGCCTGGCGGACCCGGTCTTCATTGGCTTCTGCGTGCTCCAGGGTGCCGACTGTGGCGCCAAGGTGAACGCCAAGCCCCGCCCCCGCCAAGCCCCGCCCCTCACCCTGCCTGGCCTCGCCCGGAGCTGAGCCCATCCCTGGTGGCTGCAGGTGGTGGAAAAGGCATACCCTGAGGAGCCGGTGGGTGTGGTATGCCAGCTGGACGGTGTCCCCCAGGTGGTGGAGTACAGTGAGATCAGCCCTGAGGTCGCCCATCTGCGAGGCACCGATGGTGGCCTGATTTACAACGCAGGCAACATCTGCAATCACTTCTTCACCCGAGATTTCCTCCAGACTATCACCAGGTAGCCAGCTGGTGGCTGTGGAAGACCAGCCAGGGCTGCCTACCCTGACCAAGGACCAGCAGTGCCAGATGGGGCCAGGACCCTCCCTGGGCTGCAGCGACTGGAGCTGCTCGACCTTGCGTGGCTGAGAGTGACTGTGGGGTTAGGTGGAGAAAGTTCCGAGTTTCAACAAGCCTGGGACCCAGAGACCCACCTGGGGGCGGCCAGGGCAGGGCTCTGTGGTCACACGTGTCTTCTCCTGCCTGTGGGCCTCCTCGCCCTCGGACTCACCTCTTCCCGATGGTCGGCTGGTTTCCATTAGCCTGGGCAGGGTGTGGCTGGGGGTGCCGGGGAGGTCTGGCTGGGCCGCCTCACCTGCGCCCGCGTTGCCCTCCTGCCAGCCTGCCCTGCCGGACCTGGTGCACCCAGAGGTGGGGCCCGGGCCCAGGGCGTCCTGTCTGACTTCCTCCCCTGCCCTCCTGCCCCCCAGGGACTGTGAGCCCCTCCTGAAGCCTCACGTGGCTGTGAAGAAGGTGCCCTGTGTGGACGAGGGGGGAAACCCCGTGACGCCCCTGAAGCCCAACGGCATAAAGATGGAGAAGTTTGTGTTCGACGTGTTCCAGTTTGCTGGGTTCGTGGTGAAGTCATTATTTTTTCCTTCCTGCCTCTTTTTTGGTGGTGGGTTCTGAGGCCCAGCCAGGCCAGGAAGTGGAGGCTGGGTGAGGGCAGAATGACTGGGAGGCTGTAGGCAGGTCTGGGGAGAAGGCCAGAGAGGGTTCCTGTCTCAGGGAAATGGCGGGGGCGGGGGTGGGGGGGCGGCAGAGGGGACATCTGGGCAGCTGGGTGATGGGGAGACACCGGTTCTCCCCCTGGAAGTCCACTGCCTTCGTCTCCCCTGCTCAGGAGCGTCTGCGGAGGCTGGTGGCTCCCAGGGCCTCTGAGCCTCACTCTGACTGGCTCCAGGCTTTGGGCAGATGCTGTGGGAAGAAGAGGTTGACTTGGAGGAAAGACCCTCCCTGGACCTGCTGCTTGTGGGAACAAACTCCCTGTGAACCGGGCACGCCGTGCCTTCTCCCCACCAGGAACTTCGTCGCCTTCGAAGTGCCTCGGGAGGAGGAGTTCTCCCCGCTGAAGAATGCAGAGGCGGCCGGCAGGGACAGCCCCTCCACTGTCCGCCGGGCCCTGCTTGCTCAGCACTACCGGTGGGCTCTGCAGGCCGGAGCCCGCTTCCTGGATGCACAGGGGGCCCCGCTTCCTGCATTGCCCTGGTGAGTGGGCCTCGGGTGTGGCCTGGAGGGGCCAGGGCCCTGCCACTGTCCCCGCTGGGGAGGGGCTTTTGCTCTGGCACTGTACTGCATGCCGGTGGCCACGGCCCCAGCCGGCCCCAGCGTGCACTGTGACTGTCTCACCCTTGGGTTCTGCTGGGCAGGGCCAGGCCTCTGAGCTTACTCCCAAGCTTTGAGAAAGACCTAGGACTGTCAGGAGACGGCAGGGTTCTCCGACTCGGGACTGGATAAGAGAAGGACATCTGGCTTCCGACTCCCCAGCCATGTGCAGCTGCAGCCAGATCTGGCTGCCTGGGCTGCCCGGGCTGTGTGGGGTGACTGTGGGGTACATTCTAGCCAGGCAGAGCCCACGCCTTGGTGGGGCAGCCTCCACAGCTGAGTGCAGAGGTGGGGAGCTGGGAAGGGTCTGCAGGGGGCGGGTGTGTGGAGCTCAGCCTCCGAGCAGGCACCCAGGGTGTGGGAGGACCCAGGGCATGCACGGGCAGACGGTGACCCTTGGACTTCCCCCAGCTTACTCCCAAATGGAGACCCTCCAGCCATCTGCGAGATATCGCCCTTGGTGTCTTACTCTGGAGAGGTGAGAGCGGCCCGTTCCCTTCTGGGGCTTTTCTGGGGTCTGGTTGTGTGAGCCAGAGGAAGACTAGGGAGAGGTGGGTGCAGGAGTGGGCAAGTCAGAGCCTGCGCCAGTTTACCAGTGAGCTGAATGGTCCCTTAAAGTTGAAGAGAACCTTTGGGGTACAGGTGGGGGGAGGTGTCCAGAGGCCTTTGTGGAGAAATGACCAAGGTCTGAGTCTCAGGCCAGTCACTAACTGAAGCAGGGGACACTAACCCTCTGCTGACCCTCTCTGGCTCCAGGCAAAAATGGACAGCCAAGAGGTGGACACTGGACATGATGACCTAATCGTTTCAGGGTTTGGAAATGTACCTGCAAGGTCGGGAGCTGCAGTCCCCGTTCATCCTGGACGAGGAGCAGGCCAAGGTTCTACGGCTGCAGGAGACCTGACTCCCTCCCAGGCCTGCAGCACAGGGGTCCTCTGGGTGGGGGCACAGCCCTGTCCTGCATTCTGCTGGAATGCAGGCTGCTGTGCACCTCGGGCCTGCCGAACCCAGAAGGGAGTGTGCTCCTTCACTACATGAAGAGACCCCTCCTCCATCACCCGTGGACTCGAGTGACCGCCAGCCTACCATGGGGTTTTTGGCTTCATTTCTAGGTCTGGGGTCTGGCTGAGAGGCCAAGGGTTTCAGGACCCTGGAGAATGATAATGAAAAGAGGCATTGGGGTGGGGTGGGGTGGGGTGGGAGGGAGGTGTGCATCTGGAGGGCCCAGAGGAGGGGGTGTCCCTGTCCCTCTGGAAGCCGCCCAGACCAGCATGCTGGCCCACCTCATTTTCAGCAGACATGGGGAACGTGAGCTGACCGTGGCCAGGGCACTGTTCACTCCTCAGATGAGGAATTGGAACAAGCACACAGGGCTTGTTGACTCAAAGGGACATGTTTAGGGGCTGTCCCTTCCC
Organism: Glaucomys volans; assembly: GCA_020662805.1. Lineage (NCBI taxonomy): Eukaryota > Metazoa > Chordata > Mammalia > Rodentia > Sciuridae > Glaucomys > Glaucomys volans. The sequence continues at coordinate 82,667 of JAJEJO010054075.1, forward strand.
TCCTTGGCAGCTTAACCAGTAGTGGGTGAGGCCGGGGTCTTCACCCTGCATGCCGCAGGCCAACAGGAGGCCTGGCCGTCCACAGCACAGGCTCTGAGCCGCCGGCTGCTCACTGCCTCTCCTGCTTCCTCTCAGCCATGTCTGGAGGGGCTGTGGCTGCAGACTGAGCTCTTCCCCTGGAACCAGAGAGGCCAGTGCTGGGAACCACCTAGGTGGGCTGCTCAGTCACAGCGGGGTCAGGAGCACAGCTCTCGCCGCCCTGCCTGCCCATACCTGTGGCAGATGCCGATGCCTGGGCTCCTCCGAGCCCTGGGTGTGGACACAGCCCCCACTTGGTGCTCTGGCCCTCTTCCTGTGCTCCTGGTGAGGCTCCATCTTCACTAGCCTCGCCTGCCGTCCACTGTGGGAGGGCAGCGGCACCCACCGCGCTGAGGTGAGATCAGCGGGGGCTGTGGCCTGTGCCTCCAGCCGCCTGCCCCACCCCTGCAGCCCCCTCATCCTCGTCCATTCTCCAGGGGAGGGACGCTGTCTGGAAAGGTGGGCATCCTCCCGACCCGAGCAAGAGGCCACGTTGGGCCCGCACCCTCGCAACGCGAGCTTCCCCTGGGCCCCGCAGGGTGTCATGCAGACCTCCAACCGCTCTCCGGCCTTGGCGCCCTTCTCAGCCGCTGCTCAGGCCAGCAGACGGCCCAGGCGGGAGAGTGCCTCGGCCGCCGTCCTGCCACAGCGGGGCCTCGTGGCCACAAGTGGAACTGTCCTGAAATCTCTAGAAGTATGGAAGGACTGAAAAAGACTCAGATACTCCTCCACATGGGTGTCGAGAACAGGGAAACCTGTCCCTTCGCCTTTGGTTTCTGTCCGTGGGTGCTGGGAATTGGCCCAGGGGCGCTCCTATTGCTGAGCTACACCCCCAGCCCTTTTGCTAAGTCACTGAGACTGGCCTTGAACTTGCCATCCTCCTGCCCCGGGCTCCCCAGTGTCGGGCACTGCAGGCCCATGCTGCTGCGCCTGGCTCACTTCTGCATCTGGCGTGATTGTAGTGCGGTGCTGAACCAGGGAAGTGACGTGGGACAGTGTTCCCAGTCCACGGTGCATCTGAGGTGCACGACTGTCCCCGTCACGGATCTCCCTCGGGCTTCCATTCTTGTTCACACCCTCCACCCCAAGTCCAGCCCTCTCTAAAGGGCAACCCGCTCTTGAAACTGCCCCTGTCTTCGCTCCACAGATGGACGCTTGCAATAAACAAGGTGCTGAGATTGGTCACTTCCAGGGCGGGAGCAGTTTCTGAGGAGCACGCAGGTGGTGGGAACGGGGCCAGGTGGGCACGGCTGGAGCTTGGGGGCTCTGTGGGAACTGGAGTCCACCCCTGAGCAGAGAAGGCTCTGGGGTGCCTGGGAAACCCCTCGATCTCCGCCCAGCTCTGCACCAGGGCTGAGATGGCCCAGGCCCGGGAGGCACGGGAGCTCACAGCTGCTGGGCTGCTCCACCCGCACCAGCCTCTTGGCGGTGGGTGGCTTCCCCGGAGCCATGTTTGAGGGCACTGCTGGGACTGCCGGCAGAGCTGTGCAGACCTCAAAGATGATCCCAAGAAGAACGAGGCTGTGGGACCCAGAGGTCTTCCCCACAGATGCAGAGGAGCCAAGCACTGGCAGGAGGTGTGCTGAGCTAGGAGCCCCCTGACCCCCAGAATGCCGGCGGTGGCTCTAGCTGTGGGAATCCCATGGCGGGAGGACGCCAGTGGGCCTTCAGACTCCGCGGTTGCCTCCCTGCTCTTCCTGGAGGGAGCTGTGTCTGTGAGGCCCTGTGGCTGCTCAGGCAGGGCCTGGATACCTGGCTGACCTGCTCCATCCTGAAGGCCAGTCTCTGGCAGGCTTCTGCCTGCTGCCTCCCGCTCCTGGGGCCTCCACTGCAGCTCTGGATCCATTCCCATATCCTGTGGGCTGCTTGCAGGAACTCCAGTCCCATGACATGCTTTCCCACCCTTTAATCCAGGATTGTCCCTCTTGCCTTGGGCCTTGGTGAGGCAGCACCTCATAGGGGGCTGTGCAGGGTGGGCAAAACCTAGCACCCCGTGGCCAGGAGTCGGAGAGGAGGAAGGGGGCCAGGGTCCCACAAGCCCCTTGGGCCCACCTCCAGTGACTGAGACCTCCCACGAGGCTCCACCTCCCTACAGTACCTGACTGGGGACCAAGCCTTTACTGCACGGCCCTCAACCACATAGAGGTACCTTTAAATGCAAGGGGAGAGGAGAGACCTGTTGCAGACAAGGGGCGGCGGGTGAGGTTAACAGCCGGCTTCCCATCACAACCATGAGGGCGAGAAGAACATGGCTCTTCCTGTTTACGTATTGTGGTCCTAGGGATGGAACCCAGAGGTGCTCCCGCCAAGCTCCACCACCAGCCCTGCTTTGTTTAATTTTCTGTTTTGAGACAGGGTCTTGCTAATTTGCCCAGGCTGTCCCTGGATTTTGGATCCTTGAGGCACTGGGATTACAGGTGTGTGCCACTGAACCTGGCTAGCCATGATACATTTGAGGTGATGAGCAAGAGTTGTCAACCAGCCAGGTGTGGTGGAGCACACCTGTAAACCCAGAGGTTCAGGAGGCTGAGGCAGGAGGAGCGAGAGTGAAAGGCACTCAAATGAAATTTACCTGCATGATGCAGGGCTGGTTCGCATCAGCAACACCAGGATAACAGGCCCTGCGGATCGAGCAGAGGGAGGAGGCACAGGTGCTCTCCTCTGACACGAAGGGCGTTGACAAAGCCAGCACCCTCCATGGTGGATGGGGACCTGCCACAGCACAGAGGTCCCATGAGAACCCACAGCTAGCATCAGACTCAGTGGCAGAGCCTGTGAGCTCTTCCTCTAGGAACAGGGACAAGGCAAAGACGCCTGCTGCCACCACTGCCATTCAACGTCACCCCGGAAGGCCAGCCAGGGCAGCTGAAGAAATAAGAGGGTCCAAGCTGGAAAGGTGCAGGTCATAGGATCCTGTATGTAGACCCCCGACCCACCCAACGGCCGCCAGTGCTGGTAAAAAAGCTTGGTGAGGTTTCAGGGTTTGAAATCGAGAAACAGGTTCAGCTGCAGTTCTGTGCACCAGCAAAGAACAATCCAGAAGGAAATTAGGAAAACAACTCCGTTTACAACGGCATCTACAAGAAAAGACCTCCAGGCACATTTCTAAAAGATATCAACAAACCTTCGTTTTATTTTTATGTGGTGCTGAGAATCAAACCCAGTGCGTCACACATGCTAGGCAAGCGCTCCACCACCACTACCCCAGCCCACCTAGAGGCACATTTAACCAGTGAAACACACACTGAAAATAACCAAGTGCTGTGAAGGAAGATCTGAATAAAGGGAAAGATGCTGCTTGTTCACGTGAGGAAGGACATTACCAACAGCAAAAAGACAGCCACAGAATGGGGGAATAGGGTCTTGTTAGTTATCCAGGATGGCCTCCAGGTTGTGATCCTCCTACCTCAGCCTCCCGAGCACCACCACATTTGGCCAGCACATCTCCTGGGTTCATGCACAAAGGAACTGAAAATAGGGATTCGGGTAGGATTGCACACCTGTGTTGGTTGCAGCATTATCGACAAGCACTAAGCTGCGGGAACAACTTGAGGGTGTGCTGACAGGTGAATGGATACACACAATGGTGGCATTCAGGATGGACGGCCAGGAAGAGCACGGGGTGCTCACAGCAGGGACACCTCCTGGCACCATGCTGAGTCTCCCCGTGTGACACACCTAGACCAGGCTCCTAGGAAAGAGCCGAGTGACGCGGCTGTGGAAGAGGCAGGTTTGTTCGGGGTGCTGAAATCACCCGGGAGTGGATCTCGGCGACTGTGCCCACGCCGAACCCAACCCCTCCTGGTCTCAAGAGCACATTTCCTTCTGGGTTCTCCACAGGGGCCGCAGGCCCTAAAGCAGGTGCAGCCAGACTGCAATGAGGGGCGCTGGGCCGGCTTGGGAGCAGTGACCCCAGTGCCAGCAGCTCTGAGGCCTGAGGGGCAGAGTGGCTGTTGGACAGGAGCTGGCATGGTCCTGGGTCTCCGACTGGGGAGGGCGGAGGAGGCCGCCTAGCCCGCAGGCACGCCCACGCGGCTGGGAGCGCTGAGCGGGGGGCCTGGGAGGGAGGGCTTAGGCCGCTGTCTCCTGGCCTCCCACAGCCCAGACCCTGGGCTCCTCTCCCTGGTGCCTCTCGCCTCCGCCCTGCAGATCTGCTGCAGACGCACCCACCTGGCCAGCCCGGGCGCAAGGAGAGGCCCGCACAGCCCTGCGCCTGCAGCAGGTGTGGCCCTGCCCAGGCCCACCTGCTCTTGGTTGCCCCATGACCACTGTCCCCTGCAGGCTGAAGGTGGCAGGGGTTTATGGGGTGACCTGGAGCTGGGGGTGAGACCTGCTGTAGAAGCTATGCCCCCGATGGCTGGGTGGACATGGGTCTGGGGCCACCTGTGGGAAGGGACCTTGCCATGTTGCTGAGGGGCTGTCAGGAGGCTCGGCTGCACGGGGACCTCCCCTCCCAGGCTCTGCAGGCCTTGGCTGCTGTGAGGCCTGGACCCTGGACAAGAGAGGAAAAGCCGCTCTGAAGACCCCCCAGGAGCCCCCTGCATTCCCTTTGGGGGGCTCATGCAGGGGGCTTCTCCCAGGGCCAGCTGCGTGGACATGGCTCCATTCGTGGTGGTGACCTAGGTCATGGACTGGACTCTGGGGAAAGGTGGTCGTCCCGTCCTTGTGTGGGCTCGGTGGGTGCCAGTCAGGGGAGCAGGAGAGCCACGCTTCCGCTGCCCAGACCCCAGGACACCTCACTCCCACGGTTGAGCCCCCTCTCTCTCCAGGGCGTGTCCCTCGGCAGGCCCTCTCCCACGGGAGGCCACACTGCTCCTCCTCCTCCTGTTCTGCCTGAGGACACTGCCCCGAGGCCCCGCTGCCCACTGCTTGGGTGCAGCACTGGCCACCTCTTGGCTGTGGGCACAGCCTGCCCAGCACTGCCCAAAGGCACAGGCGAGCTGATTGGGCTGCGGGCAGGGGGTGAGCTGCGTGGTGTGGAGGGCTCAGGCCAGCCCCGTGGGGCCTTGGCTCCCTCTCTTCTCCCTCCAGGGACCCTCTCCCCATTCTGTGGCCCTTGGTGGTGGCTGGGCATGTGCCCTGCCCTGCGCCCACACAGCCCTGGGTGCCAGGGCCTTGGCCTTCATCCGAAGCCTTGTGGGTCCCATGGCGACCGTCCCCACGGAAACACAGTGGGGGCCCAGGAACCCTCAGGACCTGCCAAGACTCAGAAGCTGAGGCCCACTGGAGGGCAGGCCAGCCCTACTCTGGTTCAGCTACGGTAGGAGGAACAGACCCGCCCAGCCCGTCACGTGAGGCTGCCCTGCCTGTCACGTGATCCTGCTCAGCACCCGCCGGTTTCCGTCCACAGGGCCGGACATGAGCTCCAAGCGCCAGGCGCCCCTGGCCTGTGGGGCCCCTCTCTGGGCCTCGGTCCTGCTGCCGATGCTGATGCTGGGGCTGGCTGGAGTCCAGGCCAGGCGTGAGTGTCCACAGCGGCCCCTCCCCCCTGACCCCTGGGCCCTGGGCGCCCGGGCCCTGCTGACCCTGCTGACCCTGCGCCCGTTCCCCCCAAGCCCGCGGAGGCCTGGAGCCCGGCTTTCAGGAGAGGTACTTCGAGCAGTACATGGACCATTTCAACTTCGCCAGGTTCGGCAACAAGACCTTCAGCCAGCGGGTGCTGATGTCAGGTGAGCCCTGCCCTGCCCCGCGCTGCCCTGGCTCTGCCGCCTGCCCGCTGCGCCTGCCCTCACCCACCCACTTGTCCCCTGCAGACAAGTTCTGGAGAAGGGGCGAGGGGCCCATCTTCTTCTACACCGGGAACGAGGTGGACGTGTGGGCTCTGGCCAACCACACGGGCTTCATGGTGGAGCTGGCGGCCCAGCAGGGTGCCCTGCTTGTCTTTGCGGAGCATGTACGTACTGGCCAGCTCCTGGTGGCCCCCAAGCTGGTGGCCGGGCACGGGGAGGCAGCGGGTCAACCTCCCTTCCCGCCGCCCACAGCGCTACTACGGAATGTCGCTCCCGTTCGGGGTGCAGTCCACGCAGCCTGAGTACACCGAGCTGCTGACCGTGGAGCAGGCCCTGGCCGACTTCGCTGTGCTGCTCCAGACCCTGCGGCAGAAACTGGGAGCGCAGGGCGGCCCTGTCATTGCCTTTGGAGGGAGGTGAGTCCTTGGGCTGGCAGGGCCTCCATGGACACAGGTGTGTGGCCCGTGCCTGGCCCACGTCGAATCCAAAGGCGTCCCTGCTAGTCCTCTCACATGACACCCCCCAGCTCACCAGGGCAGCCGTCACCCTGTCCAGGCCGGTCAGGCCTCCCAAACACCCCCCGCCCCTACCCAGGCCCTTGGTGTTCAAATGTCCCCCGTCCCCTCAGCTCTTCCCCTACCTTCTACCTTTCCTAAGTCCACAGGGCAGCTCCAGGCCCCATGTGGCCTGCTTGAGGAAGCCCTCCCTACTCGTCCTGAGCCAGTCTCCAGGCTGGGCCGGGTGGGGCGTCCATCAGGGACCTTTTCCCAGTGAAGGCTGCTACTCACTGAAGCTGGGCTCAGAACTGGGAGTTAGGGAAGTTCCAGGTCCTTCCTTTGACCCCTGTGGCCTCTGAGGAGAGCAGAGGAAGTGGGGGCTGGGGGCAGACAGCCAGAGGCCAGGGTGGCCCACGGCCTGACCCTGTGCCTGCCCAGCTATGGCGGGATGCTCAGCGCCTACATGAGGATGAAGTACCCCCACCTGGTGGCGGGCGCGCTGGCAGCCAGTGCGCCCGTCCTATCTGTCGCGGGCCTCGGCACCTCCAACCAGTTCTTTCGGGACATCACAGCGGTGAGTGAGGGTCTGGGGGTCTGTGGGCCAGTCTAGATCAGCCACCTCAGTGACTGTGGTCTGTCCTCCAGACCTTCCACAGCCAGAGTCCCAGGTGTGTCCAGAGGGTGCGAGAGGCCTTCCAGCAGATCAGGGACCTGGTCCTACAGGGAGGTGAGGTCCAGGAGGCCACTGCCCACGTCCTCGGCCCCCATCATCCATCTCCCGGACAAGACCTTCCAGCAGCCCTCCCCTCTGTGCCTTCCGTATAGCCCACGACAGGGTCAGCCAGGAGTTTGGCACCTGCCAGTCACTCTCCAACCCAAAGGACCTGGCTCAGCTCTTCGTGTTTGCCCGCCATGCCTTTGTCCTGCTGGCCATGATGAACTACCCATACCCCACTGAATTCCTGGGGTACCTCCCTGCCAACCCTGTGAAGGTGAGGCACCTCTTCCCGGGTACGAGGAAGGGCCAGCTTCCCTGGGTGGTTGGGCCAGCCCAGCCCAAGGGCCTTGCTCTTGCTCTGTGGCCATTTCATTCCAGCAAGCCAGCAGTCCTGACACTCATCCTGGGACCAGGGAAGGCTGAGCTGTGGGTGGGGGGATTCCTCTGAGACCCTCTGCTGCCCCTCCACCCCAGGTTGGCTGTGCCCGGCTGCTGAGGGAGACCCAGAGGATCGCAGGTCTGCGAGCACTGACAGGTGGGTCCGAGCCTCCACTTTGCACAGGGCAAGTATGGAGACCTGACCGCTGCTCCGGGCTGGACAAAGCAGACTGCAGCCCTGGACTTGGGGCTCTGTCTCCATGCCACCTGGGCTGCCAAGCAGCTTTTGAAGGACAGAACCTGTGCAAGGCAGGCTGGCGGAGGGTCTGTGGGGTGGCAGCAAGGTCCCCACAGCCCTGGGCAGCAGAGTGGCTGCCCCTGAGGGCCCCGTCCTGCTGCCGGGGGGCCAGGTGGACTTGGAGGGACTACTCCATGGGGCCCCAGGCATGGAGGTCAGCATGCCCCAGCCTGCCCAGTGGGCAGGCCAGGTGACACTGGGCTGCGCTGTCTCCAGGGCAGAGCTGACAGCAGGGGCTCCACAGACCTCTAGGCAGAGCCCAGGGGTTTCCTCACTGGGCACTCAGGACCCCGAGCCCGCACTGGGCTGGTGGCCCGAGTGAAGGCCTGTGCTGACCCAGCACCCCTGCTCCCAGGGCTGGTCTACAACTCCTCCGGCACAGAGCAGTGCTACGACATCTACCAGCTGTACCACCGCTGTGCCGACCCCACCGGCTGCGGCACTGGCTCCGACGCCAAGGCGTGGGACTACCAGGTGTGGGGTGTGGCGGCTGAGCGGCGGGGTGTGGGAGTGGGCACGCCCCCGCCTGCCTGACCTTGGGGTGGGGCATCCCAGGCCTGCACCGAGATCAACCTGATGTTTGACAGCAACAACGTGACTGACATGTTCCCTGAGCTCCCATTCACCGCCGAACTCCGCCAGCAGTACTGCCTGAATAAGTGGGGCGTGTGGCCCCGGCCGCAGTGGCTGCGGACCAGCTTCTGGGGCGGTGGTAAGGGCTGGGGGTGGGTTGCCAGGCAGCACCCCACATCTGCCGCGGTTTACAGCTGGGGCCACATCTGCTCTTGCCACCACTTGCCGTCTCTTTCAGACCTCAAAGCCGCCAGCAACATCATCTTCTCCAATGGTGACCTCGACCCCTGGACAGGGGGCGGGGTGAGTCCTGGTCTGGGCAGCAGACCCCACCTGAGTGCACTTGGCTTTGGGGCCACTGGTTTTGCTGAGTGGGGCCTCCCTCATGTCTGCCAGAGCCTCCACGAACCGGCTTTGCCCTGAGGGCCCACCCCTCAGTTCCACCTCCCACTTCTGCTCCAGTCCCCTGTTCCCGCCTGGTTGGTCTTCTTTCCCGATCACCATGTGGACGGACAGACCCGTGGCTCGCTGCCCTTCACCTTTCCTTCCCAATGGAGCACTGGAGTGTGGTTGCCTGGTCACTGCTTAGCTGCACCACGGGGAGGGAAGGCTGCGGTGGGCTGCCTGTGCCCCAAAGCACACGCTGCTTGCCTGATGGGGACCCTTCCGCTGACCAGATACGGAGGAACCTGAGTGAGTCAGTCATTGCTGTCACCATCCGCGGGGGAGCGCATCACCTAGACCTCAGGTGCAGCGAGCAGCCCCTCCCGGGCCTGGGCTGACAGCTGGGCGTGGGCGAGGCTTACCCTGAAGGCTGGGGGTCTGCATCCCCAGACGAGTGGCCTCCCAACCTGTGTCCACTCCTCAGGGCGTCCCACCCACAGGACCCTGCCTCTGTCGTGGAGGTGCGCAGGCTGGAGGCTGCCCTCATCCGCCAGTGGGTGAAGGAGGCCCAGAGTGAGCGGCAGTGTCCCAGACACCCGGAGTGAGGGGCTTGGCTGGCTGCCTGTCCTGCACCCGGATGCACCGTCCAGTCCACGGCATGGCTGGTGCCCTGTGGGGACCTGGGGGGAGGGGGGTTGGCAGAGGAAGGGACTGAACAAACATGTGCCTGGGGCCAGGCGGGAGCCACGCGGGAGCAGGACCCGGGAAGGGGCCGGCAGGAGCACCCTGCACGGCGCTGCTAAGCCGGCTGAATGCAAATAAAGCAGGTTTGACTCTGAGGTCTGACTCTTCAGGGCCACAGGGAGGGAAGCCTGCCCCTCCCAGGCGGCCTCCTGCAGCACACTACATCCCAGAACAGTCCACCAGGGCCTCTGACCCTCGGCCACCCTGGCGGGGGACCACATCCCAGGCCCTCAGCATTGCCACCCCTTCCAGAGCACATTTATTTGGGAGTTCAAGATGAGACACGAAGCTGCACTTCACTGGACTGCTGAGGCCCCACTCGCACCTGATCCCTGGGGTGGACTCCACTGCTGCCAGTCCTGCCTGATCAGCCCATGGAGCTTGGCCCCCCGCAATGTGGGGAAGGTGCCAGGTGTCCTCAGTGGATCCAAGAGCCACAGGCTGAGGTCCAAGAAGACGTTGCAGGCAGGTCCTTCCATGCACACGCTGCTGGGGCCCGAGTCGAGTTGGCTTGGGGTATGAGGAACTGAGAGGAAGCCCGAGGGCACCTGCTGTCCTGGGAGGGACAGGGCAGCTGCCCCCAGAATGGCCCAGCTGCAAACAGGCAGGAAATACACCCTGCCCAGCCCGAGGGCCAAGACCTCGAAGGCCACAGCCCCTCGGGGGCCCTGGGGTGCTGCCTGGGTGCTGGCTTTTCAGAAGAGAACGTCCAGAAATGGCAAAAGCAAGGGACTCCTTATGTTAACAGAGAGGCCATCCTGCCTGTGACAGGGGACCCCAGCCAACGCCCAGGCCAGCCCTGTGACAGGCACCCTGCACTGACAGCAGGATGAGGAGAGCTGTCCTGGGGTCCAAGCTCGCAGCACTCAGAGACCTCACTGGACCGCAGCTGGCCAGCGGCCTCGGGCACCGCAGACTGGCAGGACCCAGCCGGCAGGAAGGCCGCTGCTCCCGTGAGGCGGAGCAAGGAGACGGCCGACCCCTTAGCCGCACCGTGGGCTTCCCCGAGCGGGCCCTTCCCAGCTCTTCCCAGCTGCAGGACAGCAGGAGGCCCGAGCTTGGGAGGGATGCCGAGGAGGCCCAGCCCCGCCAGCCCAGACCCCAACACACAGGAGCCCCCACAGTGGTAGCAGGTCGACATTTATCTCAACCGAGAAGCCCCATTCCACCTGGAGGCCGGGGAGCCAGAGGAGCTGGCCGCCCAGCCCCCACACGCCCCACAGGGCAGCCAGGGTCCCTGAGTCCAATGTGTAAACACCCACTCCAAGAAAGGCTGGCCCCAAGTCAGGCCCAAGCACGCCCACCAGGCCAGAGGCCGTCCAGACCATGGGGTCAGGGCACATTCATGGCCGTCACCTAAGCAGAGTTGCCTGGCGGGCCCTCCCCTCAGTCTTCCCTCTGAACACGATGCAGCAGCCTCGGGAGGCGGCCAGGGGCCCAGGACCACCAGGAAGCTCCCTGAAGCCCGTCTGTGGACATCAGGACAGGACTCAGGAACCACAATCTGATTTTCTTGAGGATGAAGGCCGAAGGTGCCCAGTGGACTGGCCACGCTGGACCCCACACCAGCTGACGTGGCGCTCGTTCTTCATGCCACCTAATCAGAAGCAAGAGACCAGGAGAGCCCAGGGCTGGGGCAAGAGTACCGGTGCTCAGCAGCTGCCCAGCACCACAAGGCCCCGTGGAACGCCCCAGACCCGGCAAGGCCACGCTGCCCTCTCAGCAGTCCCAGCCAGGAGCTGCCCTAGGCCGGGGCCCAGATGGGCAAGGGGTGGGCTTCCGTGTTGAACACATAGGTGTCCAGGCTGAGGAGGTTCAGGTCATCAGAAAACAGCAGGTAGAGGTACTTCAGCGTCTCCCCCAGGAAAAAGCTCTCCATCTTGTCCCTAGGCTCAGGCTTGTTGGGGTTCTGGACGTTGTTGATGGACGAATAACCACCTGAGGGGACCTGCATGAGAGCCAAGGCCTCTAAGACATGGGCCACACATGCAGGGTCAGCCCTGTGAAAAGTGGCCACCCAAGGCACCACCCCAGACCACCTGCTCCCGCCATGGCCCCTGCAAACCCCGGTGCAAGCCTGGGCTAGAGAGTGCCTCAGTGACAGTCACCAAAGGTCAGCTGTGCTGCTACCAGGGACCCCAGCAAAATGCCAACAACCTCCAAGTGCCCGGACGGAAACCCTCTCCAGAACCTGAGCTGAGGGACCTCAGCAAAGACCAGGGCATGGGGTCTCAGGACCAGCGCTTCACGTACAACTGAGCAAAGGGCAGGGGCAGCTGGTTGGAAGCTGGGGCAGCCGAGGTCTTGGGCCCTGGCCAGGGGACAACACAGAGCCAGGTGCAAGGGTGGGGCGACATCTGGCTCTGGCTCCACAGTGGTGACTGCTGGGCCTGGCAGGCCAGGACCTTCCCTGAACTGGGCCATCTGTAAGGCAGGACGCCAAGCAGCTTGCAACCATGGTGTGGGCAGCGCCCTGGTCACTGCATGATGTGACATGGCTCCTAAACAATGGGTCACACGCTGGGAGTGCAACTGGGCCTTCCCAGGAAGGCTGGGCCCAAAAGGCAGCGCTCAGGGGCACCCAGCCCTCCACACACAACAGGTCCCCAGTGCAGCTCAGCAGGACAGCCGTGCCAGCCGGGCTGCAGAGGTGGCCACCTTGCCTGAGCCGGCCGGCCCGTGCTCGGGACAAGCTGGGGCTCACCCGCGTGTACTTGTTGAAGCTCTGCAGGATCTCCCAGCCCCAGTCCTGGTACTTGCGGTCCCCTGTGGTGCGGTACAGGTAGAACAGGCTCTCCACGGTCTCGGGCCGCAGCAGGTTGTGCCTGTCAGCCGGCTGCGAAGAGAGCAGAGGCTCAGGGTGTGTCTATCCCTGCTCTTGCCAGCCCCATACCCAACTCCCCAAGTGCAGCCCAGACCCAGGCTCACCTTGACCTTCACGTCTAGATTGTCTGCAGGAGGGTGAAGGTTGAAGTGCACGATCTCAGGGCTTAGGCCTGTCTCCATCTGTCGGTTCATCTGGTAACAGGTCTCCATGAGTGCCTTGGCCAGCTCCATGTGGTCAGCAGACAGGCCATGGTGGACGCCCAGAGCCAGCGTCCCTGGCAGGAAGCACACGAGGTGGTCCTGGAACCAGAGTGTCTCCTCACAGCTGGAGCCCAGGCCCATGCACTTGGCTGGCCCGTGCTGGGGCCGAGCATGCTAGCCTCTAGTTCCCCGGCAGGGAAGAGACCTAGACAGGCAGCCTGAGCAACGCTCCTGGGCACAGCTGCAGGGCAGACGCAGCATCAGGAGAGGCTACGGTGCAGGCTCCCCCCCAGGCAGGCTGACAGGTTCACAGGCCCCTCCAGTCTGCCCACAGGCCCCTCTGGACCTGTTGCACATCAGGCAGGGCTCTGAGATGCTGGCCCTGAGACCACACCCACTATGCATGCCCTGCAAGGCTCACGGGCTGCCATGGGAAAGGCCAGGTCAGGCAGCGAGGGTTTGCCTGGACCACAGCTCACATGCCTTGCATCCCCTGGCCAGGATTTCCTCATTCCCTCGGACACCCGGACTCAGGGGCTTCAAAACCACAAAGAAACAGGTGCCTCCCAAAGGCCCCACCAGTCCACCTGCACTCACCATCTTGGCATTGAAGCGGCCATGGGCGAGCTCCCCTATGAAGGTGAGCTTCCTGGGCTCTGAGTGCCGCATCAGGTGTGTTTTTATTCCTTCGATGGCTTTAAGGTAGTCTTCCAGCAACCTGTGAACACCAGCAAGTCAGAAAGTCCCTCTGGGCACGCCGGTGTGCTGCCTCCTCCAGGGTTACAGGACCAAGCAGGTCACTGCCTAGGGACAAGATGCTGCACACAGCCCAGGACCACACAGCCCTGAGCTCCTGCCCAGCCAGGTGCCGGCAAGGTATGGGCCTTGCTGAAGAGCCCAGGCCCCGCGCCCCTACGAGGGTCCCAACAGGGAAGTGCCTGCAGCGCTGCTGGCTCCTGCCCGAGAATGGGCAGGTGCAGCTTGGGAACCCCACGTCAAAGGCAGCAGAAACAGGCCTCACTGTGTCTCCTTCTTCCCGCCCTGGATCCACTGCTTCAGCAGGTACTCGTAGTAGCTGTCGGCCCTGGCGCCCAAGGTGAACACACCCAGGTGGGTGAAGGAGCCGCTGTGTGTGTTGATGAACATGGGCACCAGCCCGTCCTTCTTCCCAGACAGATCGTGAACGCGCCTCGTCACCTCCTCTGCGGCCTCCTGCAGCACAGGGCAGAGCGGGTTTGCTGCAAGTCCTCCTCCAGCTCCTTCGACCCGTGAGCGGGAGCGCCTCCTCAGACGTCCCATGAAGCCCCACAGCTCTCAGTCAGCCGGCAACAGACGACAGGTCTCCTCCCAGACCACCAGGACAGCTGCCGCAGGAGCACCAATGTGACGAGTTGCTTTAACAGAACAGGGAAACCCAGGAGCCCAGCTGAAGGGAGAATCTAACAAAACAACTCCCCTTGCAAGGTAATGACGCTCAACAGCCTAGGATGCTTACCAGCAGCCAACTTGGGTCAGGTGGCCCAGTGGTTAGTATCAGCATGTCAAAGGCTAGCCAACCTCAGCATGACCCCAGCTGTGTGCACGGAGCCCCAGGCAATGGTGGGGCAAGACAGGGCAACATTGCCACACAATAGGGCAGAAAGGTGAGGGCAGGTGTGAACAGCCCCAGCAGCAAGGCATCCACACACCCCAGAGTGGGCACAGAGTCAAGGCAACCCCCCATAACCCTGGTGACGTACTTTTACAGCTTGGAAAAGCCCACTCTGACATTTACTTGCAACTTCAAGGGATTCAAACAGCTGGGCGTGGTGGCGCACGCCTGTAATCTCAGCGGCTCGGGAGGCTGAGGCAGGAGGATCTCGAGTTCAAAGCCAGCCTCAGCAATTTAGCAAGGCCGTAAGCAACTCAGTGAGACCCTGTCTCTAAATAAAATACAAAATAGGGCTGGGGATGTGGCTCAGTGGTGGAGTGCTTCTGAGTTCAATCCCTGGTTCAAAAAAAAAAAAAGGGACTCAAACAGCCAAAGCAGCCTTCAAGGAGGGAACTGGGCCGGGGCTCCCACGTCCTTCGGTGCAGAGCTACCGTGGCCAGAGCAGTGTGCTCCTGGCATGAAACCAAAGAGCAGGGCCCAGGAGAAGCCCTGGGACACAGGTGAGATGCCATGGACAAGAGTGCCAAGACCGTCTGATGGGAAAGGATGACCTTCCAGAACATGAGCAGGAAACTGGACCACACGAGGCGTGCAGCTGCCCCCTGCCTAGCTCCACGTGAGGCTGACCCAGGAGACGTCAGAGCCCTGGGCCTGAGAGCCTGCGTCCCGCAGGGGAAGCCGCGGCAGAGGCACCAGGGCCTGCATCTGTGGGGACTCCCTGACACATGGCCTCATGGGACTGAAGACGCTGTGCACTGACAGACACTGTCAACAATGCACAACAGACACACGGACGGGAAAAACACTTGGAGATCACTTAGCTGACTTGGGATTAATATCGAGAGCACACAGGAAGTCTTCAAGTTCAATAGGGCAAACAGACAGAAAGTCCCAATTAAAAAATAGGCCAATGGAGAGCCAGGTGCAGTGGTACCAGCCTATAATCCAGCAATGCCAGAGGCTGAGGCAGGAGGATTGTGAGTTCAAAGCCAGCCTCAGCAACTTAGCGAGGCCCTAAGCAACTCAGTGAGACCCTGTCTCTAAATAAAATACAAACCCAGGCTGGGATGCGGCTCAGTGGTGGAGCCCTTTTCTAGCGTGTCCGAAGCCTGAGTTCCACTCTATTAAAAAAAGGTGGGGGTGTAGTGCCAAAGCTCGGACAGGTATCTCTTCAGAAGACACAAACGGCCAGTAAGCACACGGCCAGAGGCTCAACGTCAGTGGATGTCACTGACGTGAGGGCAATGCAAGTCACAGCAGGGAGGGCCACCTCAGGCCAACCAGCAACTGACATGCTGCGAGGCGTGGGAGCTGTGTGCACTGCTGGCAGAAGACCAAACAGCAGAGCGCAGTCGAGCCCGTGGTGGCTCTCCAAACACCAGCACAGGTCCCAGCCAAGCCAGCACTTCCAGGCACAGGTAGAGATCCAGTCTCAACAGCGATCAGCAGCGTGCTCAAGCAGCATTGTCCATAAGAGCTAAAACCTAGAACGAGCCAGGTGTCATGGCGCACGCTAGTTATCCCAGCAACCTGGGAGACTGAAGCAGGAAGATGGCAAGTTCAAGGCCAGCCTGGGCAACTTGGCGAGACCCTGCCCAAAATGAAAAAAAGGACTGGGATGGGGCTCAGTGTTAAGCACTCCGGGGTTCAATCCCTGGTACCAAAAAATAATAAAACAAACAAAAAGAAAACCTGAAGAGACCCAAATGTGCCCCCCAGATGAGTGGACAAGCAAAACGAGGCCCCCCGCCACGTGAGGGCAGCAGCCTGCAGGGCTCCACGGCCACAGGACCTGCATGCAGCTCAGGACAGACAGAAGCGGGGCTGCTGTAATGGGGACAGGTTCAGGCTCCCAAGGGAAGAGGACTACGTGGGTGCATGCTGCGGACAGGCACACGGCACTGCAAGTGTCCTGACACCAAAGAGCTGTGCCCTTACAAATGGCTGGCTGCAGACTTCATGTGCATTTTCTCACACTAAAACAAAACCAAGAATTTCAAGAAGAGAGATCAACACGCGCCAGACAGCACTCGCAACAAGGAAGACCTCCAAGGGGACCGTCCTACCTGGAACTTCCTGACCCCCGTGAGACGAGAGAGCTCGCGGAATTCCAGCTGGATGCTGGTCACCTCGGACACGGTGCTGTCTGAGGTCCACTGGGGTGGGTGGGCAACTCCAGTGCCGATGTTCACATCGGAGTACGGGATCTTGGAGGGCGTCATGAAGGCCGGCATTAGCCGATTGCCAAAATCTTCCTGGCATAAAAGCAGAGCAGAGAACCAGGACTCCAGGTCAGAGCCTCTTCCTGCTCAGAACTCTAAGGCACTGCCCACTGTCATCCATGCCAGAGGCAGCAAGCAGCTCAGCACACCCAACACAGGGCAGCAAACCCTATCTGTGGCGATTCTCCTCCAGGCACATAAGCCCAGGCGGCACCAGTTCTGCCACCCGCATGCGCAAGATGCAGACTGGAGTGTGTGGGGAGAACACCCAGCGGACCCCCAAAACCCACCCTTCAGGGCAGGGCCAGGAGACACTCACAGCCTTCTTCAGGAACAGCCTGTCCCCCGACAGGTGGTAGGTGCTCAGGAGCCCACCCAGGATGCGGATGGTACTTTCAAACAGGTTCACATCCACATCTTTCTTGAAGTTTAACTTCTCTGACACCCACGTCCTGGCCTCTTCGAATTCTGTGACATGAAAGTGAAGACTGGTGTGTCCTTCTCCTGCAACCCACCTCCTGAGCCTGCAGGGTTCCCGGGCCAGTGCCCCTGAGGTCATGCACCTGCCAGACAGGCCCACCCGAGTGGCCCAGCAACTGCAAACATTCCCACCACGATGGGCTCTGACGGAGCCACACTCCAGCCAAGCGGGTCTCTGGACAGAGGGTGGCACCACCAGGGCAAGCCCGGGCAGGCCTGCCTCGACCCAGAGGCCCTGCTGACAGCCCGCTGCAGCACAGCACACTGGACATACCCTTGGACATCCCCCGCGTCCACCCATCTCTCAAGAAGGCCAGGGGACGGCTGCTGAGTGGGCCTGGGAGGCTGGACAAATGCATAGGCCCCACTCTGCCGAGCATACCCACCCCCATGCCTAGGAGGGCAAGCCCCGCTCAGCTTCCCCAGGGTGACGCAGAAGGACTGGGCCCTGCCCCGAAAATGAGCCATTACCTTGCTTCAGACCCAAAATCCACATGGTGTCTAGGGCGTCAATCAGGGTGAGGCCCAGGCCAAACCACTCACTGAAGGACCTGGACACAGGCCTGAGCTCATCGTGGCCCCAAGCAAACTGGCAATACCCCTTCCACGCATGCTGAAAGGCCTCGATCACCCCTTTCTGCCGCTCGTTTGGGGGTGCTAGAAGAGAGAATACGGGCACCCGGGTGTGGTGCTGGTCCTGCTGTCAGGGCACAGGCGGGATCCCTGCAGGCAGAGCCCAGCAGTGAGCCTGGTGAGGGGAGCAGGAGGGACACTGGGGACCTGAAGGACGGACACAGCTTACCAGGGGAGCAAGGACTCCAGAGGCCACACTGGACAGTCTCAGGCACACAGCTGCCGTGGAGCCTGAGATCTATCCCCTGGTGGTGCAGAGGCCTCTATTCAAGGCATGTGGGGCAGCACCCACAGCCCACTGGGACAAAGTCCCTCCTTTATTGGCATAGGGGATTGAAGGGCACTCTTCCACTGAGCTACATGCCCAGCTCTTAATTTTTTTTTTTTTTTTTTTTGCGGTGCTGGGGATTGAACCCAGGGTCTTGAGCATGCTAGGCAAGCTCTCTACCAACTGGGCTATATCTCTAGCTCTTAATTTTTGAGATGGGGTTTCACTGGGTTGCCCAGGCTGGCCTCAAATGTGATCCTCAACCTCCGAGCAGCTGGGATCCCAGGGGTGGCCATTGCACGCACCAAGCACAGCCCTTGGAGGCCGTGGACACGTGCAGAGGCTGGCCTGGTGGGAAGGACTGATGGGCACCCTGATGAGCACACCCTGCCCAACCTGTCCTGAGGCAGGCCAGCTCTGGGAGCCCAGGCAGGCCCCCACAGGGCGGGGATACGTAGGCACCACCTCAGGAGCCTCAGCCTCTGGCCTCACTGCTGTCACACATGCTCCTCCTAATGGCCACAGCTTGGCCAGCTCACTCCTGAGTCCCTGCCATGCCGGGGCTGCAAGTGACAGCCTGGGGCTACCTGTCTTCCTGAGCCCAGAGGCACTGGCTGCAGAAGCAGAGCAGGGACCCATGTATGGGCCCTGGCAGTGAGTGACCCAAGCCCTGGTTTTCCTGTCTGTAGAATGGGGATATGAAGGCACTTACCTCAGAGGCCACGGTGACAACAGAAGCCAGGATGGCAACAAGAAGCCCTCCCCAGTGACCACACCAAGGGGCAGCCGTGTCTGCACTTATCCCAGGGCACAGCCTGCCCCAGGCAGTGAACTCAAATCTCCCAGACACAGTTCCTTCTCCTGCTGCCAAGTGCTCAGACAAGGGGACCAGGGCCACCAAGAAGCCATGGGTTGTCACCAGAGCTGAGGAAAGCACATGGGCCCAAGGACCTGGGTTGGCAGTGGACACTAAAGGGCAAGCTGCATGGGTCAGTCAGGCAGGAGGCCACAGCATGACTACAGAGAGCACCAAACACCCAATTCTTGGGCACAGGCCCAGGTAAGGCGGGGGCAGGCGGGGCCTTACCTGCTTCTTTCTGCATCCTGGACACCAGCGACGAAGGCTTGGTGGAGGCCCCTGCTCCTCTCAGAGGGAGTCCAGTGCCCTGCGCAGGCTCAATCACTGCACCCCGCCAGCTTCAGGAAGGGAGGGCAGTCAGCCAGAGCAGCTGCTCCGCGCCCACCACCCTCCACACCCTACAACCGCACACCGCACAAGACCTCTCTCTGCGGGGTGTGCGGCCACAGAGCAAGAGGAAAACAACCAGTGGATCCTGATATGCCCCAGGCCATCTAGTTAGGGTCACGGACGGGAGAGAGAGATCACGTCACTGGGATGTGGACAGGACGCCCATGCTGCTCTAAGGACAGCCTAGGGTCAGAGAGCATGGGGAGGTCCTGAGGCCAGTGGGGAACTGTGAGGAAGGACTCTGCAAGAGAAGTGGAGGCTAGAGGCTGAGGGCTCCCCTAAGGCGGTGATCACATAATTCATAATTCATCATCCACACCCAAAGTCAGAGTGACAGGGACAGGCGATAAAGGGCTGGTCATCTACACTGGCATTTTCTCTACTCATGGGATATGTAGTCACCCCAATGTCCCTTTCTGGGGTTTGGCCTGATGGTCAACAGACAGGAATAGGCAAAGGGTTTGTCACACAAAATTGGGGCTAAAGATTGGCCCAAATAGTCTTTTTTTTTTTTTTTTGGTACTGGAGATTGAACCCAGGGATGCTTAACCACTGAGCCACATCCCCAGCCTGTTTTAATGTTTTATTTAGAGACAATATCTCACTAAGTTGCTTAGGGCCTTGCTATGTTGCTGAGGCTGGCTTTGAACTTGTGATCCCCTGCCTCAGCCTCCTGGGCAGCCAGGTGCGTGTCAGTACACCTAGCCCAAATAGTCTCTTAATGACCTCAGCGGAACTGGTTCCAGGTGAACAAAAGGCCTCTTGATTCCACTGAGGGCCCAGGACTTGGGAACACAAGTCCAATGCTCTGGCTCTGAAAGCAAACCTTTCATTAATGCAAACATGATTAAGAGCTTTCATGGGCCATGATTTTCCCTCAAGTGAACATGTCCATGCTGGCTGTCCTCACGGGCACCTGTGCCCAGGCCTCTGGTCCCATGTCCTTGGGTTCAGCTCTGGAGACTCACGCATGTGGCTCGGGCCAGCCCACCTGGTTGAGCCCACGTTGGACAATGTGCAAAAGTGCTCAGGGCTGGGCTTCCCTGCAGGCACTCCATGCTGCAGAGCTGGGGCAGCTGCTGGGAGGTGGCACTCTGCCTTCACAACACAACTGCTTCCACAGTAACACATCCAATAGGAACCGAGGCTGAACGCCCACCAGCACCAAGGCTTCCAGGGTGCTGCAGCCTGGCACTGGACGGGCTGGCAGGTGTTGGTGTCCTGGGAGCTGGGCAATGGGCCACTTCCTCTTGCTCTGTTCATTGCCTGGCCAGAAAGGTCTCAGGAAAGGGTACCTGGTGGGCAGCTGTGTATCCACACAATTACCAGCCACAGGAGGAAGAGCCTGAGTCTTGCTCTCTCCTACCCTGGCCCTGCATTTAGCTCTGACCCTAAGTCCCTGAAACCTGACTGGGTAATCAAAGTCCAACAAAGACCCATAAGCTGAACATACTACCTCTTCAAGTGGGAAGCACAATGTGGACAGACCACACCACACCAGGCTGGCCTGCCCCCTACACGTCCAGGCCCAGTCCACTCTCACCCTTGGTACCTGATGACAGTCCGCTGTGTGTTCTCTTCCTGATGAGCATGCCCTGGGGCTGCTGCCCGCTCCTTCACTTCATCCTGCATCCCTGTCTTGGAGTCTGTGTTGGGGGCTCTGATCTGCAGGTGGGGAGGCCCCCGACGGAAATGCTTTCGAGGCCTCTGCAAAAAAGTCAGAGTCCCAGGTGAGAACACCTCCACTGCCCATGGGCTGCGCTTCTAGGTACTCCACGATTTCCCCCAAGCACACACCCTCTCCAGGGAGGAGGGCACTGGCAGGTCCACTCAACCTTAGGAGATTACTTTGATTTTTAAGCACATCTGCAGGCTTGGGAGATAACCTCCTTAGGAGCTTGGAGATAAAGCCAACCTGCTAGTACAGGCCTAGACAAAGACTTGAGAGCCCTGGTGGGAACAGTTGAATGTCACATCCCTAGAAAGGTGAGAGCAGTGAGGACCAAGACTCTGGATGGGGGAAAACCAACAGCTCCACCCTGCTCCTCACTGCCTGCTCTCCATCCTGAAAAGAGCAGGACCCCATGTCCTTACACAGTGCAGGATGCAAACAACCCGAGGTGACCCCCTGCCACCCCACACCTCAGGCAGTCCTGGCCACAGGCTGTGGAGGGTCTTCCAGCCCGTTCTCCATGTTCCACAGCAGCAGGCACAGAATACCACCTTGGCTAATTCTTAGGTGATGAAAGAATTCTCAACAGATAAACGATTCATCAAATTATGGTGCATCTATGCAAAGGAAAACCCAGCTACAGCCAGCGCGACGGCACACACCGTAACTCCAGCTACCTGGAGGCCGGCCTCAGCAAGTGAGCAAGACCCTGTCTCAAAATCAAAAGTAAAGGGTTGGGGATGGGGCTCAGTGGTTAAATGCCCCCTTGGTTTAATCCCCAGTACCCACCCCCTGCCCCCCAAAAAAGAAAAGAAAACTATAAAAACCTGCAAAAGGGATACTCTCATGATACGCACAGAGTATCCAGGACACAAATCCACAGGCAACTGACCTAATTGTGACACATATGCATCTAAATAAAACTATAAAAAAAATACACCAAATCTTTCAAAGGTTATTCTAGGGAGGGTGGTTTGGTTTGGATGTTTGGTTTTTCCCTTTTATACCTTTTTCAATGTTTCAGTTTTCCCTCCTAAACACCAGTAATGTCTGAAATCAGCCAAAGCACAAACGTTAACAGAAAAGGGTGTGGCAGAAACCAAGCCCCTCACTGCCAGGCCTTCCAGGAAGAGCGGAGGCTGGCAGGAGACGAGGTTCACAGGCTTCTGAGGGTAACACATCCCTAGTCCAAGCAAGTAAGACCCAGAATGTTCACTGTACGCTGCCCCAGCCCCTGCTGGACACTAGATGCAAGCTTCCAGAACACTTCAGACCAGTGCAGCACACTGTCACTCACACGACTCCCATGCCAGCTGCACCACGCAGGTGCAGCACGCACACAGACCTCCCATCCAACAGAGCAGGCCCCCCACCAGCCACAAGCACAACGGTCCCACAGGGCCTGTCTTGACCTTCACCACCTGCCCCTCGTGTGGCCTGGCCACAACATCACTTTTCACAGGACAGGGGCCTGCCAGTTCAGGCGGTGGGCATCCCCCTGCTTTTCTGTACTTTCCACCACCTCCATGGAGCATCTAGCAATTACAACCTACAAGTTTAGGTAGAAAAAAACATAAGGATCCCCATCCAGAGTAAAGGTGCCCCCAAGCTCGCCACACTGGGCAGAAGTCTGGCCTCAACTTCCCCACTCAGGAGCCAATCCTTGGGAGGAAATTCCCTAGGGCTGCTCTCAGCAAGGGCTTCTAGTTTCTGTCTACATGACACCCTACAGGGAACCTCCACCTGCAGCCCAGGATTGTGCCTGTGGAGAAGCACCTGAGGCCTAGCCATGTCTGCTAGGCACAGTGATGGACATGTGGATAACAGAAATTGACACCTCAGAGCAGGTGTGCTGCCGTGGGCACCTGCCCAAGCTCCAAGGGACTCAGGTCTGGTCCTTCTCCACCCAAGCCCATCACCCACAGGTCACTCTGCAAGTCCTCTTCCTGCCTCTGACCCATCTCTGGACTCCACTTCCTTTGCCCTGTTACCCACTCCAGACTTTTCAGCATGGATGCCCTGGGACTCAGCCTGGTCCTCCCCTCACTCCTACATAACACAAAATGCACCTCATCTCCACCTGGCAACTCCCCACATCTATTTCCCGTGCCCAGTGATCCTGACACAGTTCATCTACTCAAGTTCCATGCCACTGCTAGGGACCACCAAGAGAACAGTGCCACACACAGGGCCTGAGTTTCCCCAGCCGGGCTCCTGATCAGTGCTCACTGGCCCCTCTACCTGGGGACCCTCACTGCCTCCCCACCTCACACCTATTCCTGAGGAGCCTTCCTCCACTGCAAGGCTGCCCCATGGTGAGCACAGCTCAGGCCTCCCTCCCATCTGCCCTGAGTGCCTAGTACTGTCTCCACTGGGCCACCAGTGTTCACAGCCAATGTCATGGACATGGCTCTCTGCTGAAATCGTCCTGAACACATCAAAAGAAAGCTCCAGTGCCACCCACAGCCAGGCACAGACCCAACTCCCTGCTTCCTGGTCTGGGCCTCTGGGAATCTGAACTCTCCTTACTCAGGTAATTTTACTCACTCAGGCCTGCTCTGTCCCCCAACCAGAAATGGGCTTCTCAGCCTTCAGCTGGGCCCTCAAGGCCTTGTCCTCAGAGCACCTGCCCTCAACACTGGCACCACCTCTGCCTCCACACCTTCTGCTCCTCCGCACACAGGACATGCACCACAGGTCACTTGCCTGGTCCTGTTTGTTGCTGGTCTCTCACCTGCCTCTCCTACCAGCCTCTTTCCTTCATCACTGTGTAATCTACACTTAATACAAGTGCCAACCCCAGCAGCATTTTCAAAGAAAATGGAAGAATATGCCTCTCTCTTTCCCTAACTCTTATGCAACCAGCAAGGAATGAGTGAATGTGAGATGAAAATGTAGAGAGAGTGGAAGTGAGAGTGGATCTTCTCAATCTGCTTGACACAGCACTACTGTCTTGGATGCTGAAAGGACCCTGTTAAACTCCATCTGGTGTTTCCTGGAAGTACCTGAGGCAACATCTTGGAAAACGCTGGGCTGGTGTCTGCCTTCTGAGGCGCTGGTAAGACAGGAGGGTTTGCTGGTTTCAACCCGGGGACTGGCATCATCTTCTGCTCTTCTGTGGGCTTGCCACTCAGAGCTGCAGGAAAGAATCCTTTTTTTCAACTACGCCACAAGGACAGAGACTTAAACTGCTCTGCAAGAAATGTCTAGACAGGTGTTATTTGTTTCAGGAGACGAGTGAGACCTCCCAGAAGTCACTGAATTTGAGAACAGCCATAGGAAGTCAAATCTTTTTCAAAGCACTTGCAGTGTGTATCCTTATGCACAACACGAAACTCCAACACACTCTACCTTAATAGCACAACATGTTGCACACAGGTGATGTGTTTGAGCAACCTCCCTCAGCTCTGCACCTCTCCCCCAGGAGCAGCAATCTTAGAGAAGCTCAAAGGGATTCTCTACCTCCTTACAAAAATCTGCTGGTCTTTCCAAACACTCAGTAACAAGTGCTAGGAAACTAACCCAATTATTGAGACTACTTTTCAAGAGAAAGAAGCGGGAGACACAAGACACCTAGAGTGCGGCCAGCCAGCATAAAGTGGCCATCTGTGCTCCAGCCAACTGGTCACAGCTGGCTCCACTTCTCTTCTCTGCATTTCTGCCAAATATGCTGCTACATGTACCTGCTGGAGCTATGTATTGCAAGGCTGTATCCACCTTCTGCCCTCAGCCCAAGTATCCTCTAGCACCCCTGGGTGCTTCTGATACCTTTCCACTGGTCTGCCATATGGACGTAGGACAGGAATCCACAGAGAATCAGAAAGGCCAAGAGAAAGATAATCATGTTCTGCTGTAATCTCGACAGCTGCTTCCATTTCTAAGAAAGAGACAGAGAATGACATTTCTTAGTGAAGATGCAAAATATGAGAATCTCCTCCACTGTTATGGATTCAGTGAGGGCAGTGAGCAATCCAGCAAGACTCGGTGGTCAGTTGTAGTTGTTTCTAGTGCGGAGAAGTTCTCCATCAGCAGGGTTTACATGGCTGGGACAACATTATGGTGACGTAACACACGGGCTCATGTGCAATGAGAATAAGAACAACATGGACACTTTGGTCCAGTTTCATGGGCACTGGAGAAAGTCTCCTCAGGCGCCCAGTGGCCGTGCATCTGCCCGGGCTGTGGTGCATCGATACTCTCTTCCAAGATCGCCACGAACACCCCAGCAGGAAACCAGGAAGGGCGCACTGCCAGTTCCCGGAGGAATGGACACCATCTGGAAGCAGGGTGACCAGCCGCGGGCCGGGCGCGGCGGCAGGAACTTGCGGGCAGGCCAGAACGACCCCAGGCCAGGGGCCGGCCGCGGGCCGCCCCCCAGGTCCACCGCCGCCCTCCCCGCAGGACCCCGACCGCGACGGCCCCGGCCCCGGCCCCGGCTCACCCTCCAGCACGAGCGCCGCCGCCGGCTCTTGCTGTTGTCGTAACTCTCGCCCAAGCTCAGTGTCACCGAGATGAAGTCCCGCTGAGGCGCCGGCGGCGGCGGCGGGTACATGGCGACCGTGCCGGCCCGCGAGCTCCCGTTTGCTGGCGGTGTCAGGAAGCCCGTGTCTGACGGGTAGAGTGAGCCGCCATAGCGGAGCCGTCCGCACCCCGCCCATCGTTCTGTGCCGGAGTGCGCACGCGCCGCGCCTTCCGCCAGCCATTCCGCAAGCGCCTTACCCTGCTCTTGCTACTGCGCACGCGCACCGCCTTCGCGGGGCACGACGTCACCTTTCGCTCGGACGGCGCCTGCGCCGAGGATGCCCGCGCCTGCGCCGTAGCCTCCTGTCACTGCGCTTGCGCCGACCCGCGCGCATGCGTGTGGCTCTGGTTGCGGCTCCGGGACGTGGCCCAGGCCTGCGTCGCCGCCGTTAGGAAGCGGCCGGGCCCGAGCTGCGGACCCGGGTTCCCAGGCCGTGCCGAAGCGTCCGTCAGGGCCCTGCACGGTCTCACAGGCGCGGCCGTCGGGAGGAGCACCGCGGCGAGGCAGCCGTGGAGCCCGAGGGCCCTGCGCGGGTTCTCCCGTCCGGCTCTGCCCGACGCATTGCGCGGGAGCCCTCCCTTCTTGGTGGCATCTTCGAGGTCTCCGCCGGCTTCTTCCTGATGTAGGATAGAAGGGGTGAAAGGAACAGGAGGAAAGGAGAGATAAAGGAAGGACAAGGAACATTTTTTTTTTTTTAAGTTCTGCGTAGTTGCCGGGGCGCGGTGGCCACGCCTGAAATCCAGCGGCTCCGGAGGCTGAGGAAGGAGGATCACAAGTTCAAAGCCAGCCTCAGCAACTTAGTGAGGCCCTATCTCGAAGCAAAACATAGAAAGGGCTAGGGATATGGCTCAGTGGTTAGGCACCCCTGGGTTCAATCCCTGGTACCAAAAACAAGTTTCGGATACTTTTCCGGGCCTGTCACTCCCAAGTTTCTGGGAAATCACTCACTCGTGATAATTACCTTGTGCACTGTTAATTGGCCCACCAATAAACAGGTTATGCTAAGAAATGCTATTTTAAGAAAGGTATAGTTTAGAGGACTTTGCAGCGTTTTTTTGTTTGTTGGTTTGGGTTTTGGTGGTGCTGGGTGTTGAACCCCGGGCATCACACATGCTTTGCCGCCGAGCTCCTTTCCTAGCCCTGTCCAGCGTTTTCTATGGATTAGATGGAGACGACCGTGTGGCATCCCACGTACCTTCTCACACCCACATCTCACCAGTTTTCCTTTAAAAGGGAGCTTGGGAATCCCGGAAACGCTTCTGTCACTTGAGATGGACAACACTCTGCCTTGAATGTGTGTTTCCTTTGCTAAATAAATATCAGTCTGTGTCTCTGGTGTGTGCTGAAATTCTTTTCCATCATGTACCCCAAGGACCCTACTGGTCCTGAGTTGGGCACTCCCCTGCTCTGGAACTAGGAACCCTCTTCTAGGGTTAGCTTTGAGGCTTTGACTTGGGTAAGTCAGCTCTTAATATCTTTCTCTGGGCCTTGGCTGTGATGCACTTTATGTAAATTCCTGTACTTATAATTTCTCTCTCCGCGTCCTTCACTTGCAAAGATTGAAGAGCATAAGCTCTATCTGTCGCACTTGTCATGACTCCCTTTTTTGGGTGACTGGGGAAATCCCTGAACTGTGTAGATTCAAGTGGCAATAAGGTTAGGATTGATATCATCCTTGGGATCTGGTAAGGGTCTTGGTCTCTAAAACCGCAAAGGAGCTCAGTGGTCTTTAAAATCCTTGTTTCTTCCTCTTTCACTGCAAATGTAGTTGCCTCCTAGGTTTCTCAGCTGTCTGTTATCTGTCCTTGCTAAAGCCTGCTATCCCAATCCAGCTGGAATGTAAATTTTGTGTCACTTCCCAGACCCTTTGAGACCTGAGGAGAAAGTCACCTTTAATCCAAGGTGCTATAAGACTTAAATGGGTGACGTTCCTCTCTCTTCCTCAGCTAAAGCCCTTTGTCCCCCTTAGAGGATGAGTGTTTGTTCAGGACACACCTTTAGCCTGACACCCTGCTCCTGGGTCACAGGGAAGTTTGCTGCTCTGAAAGGTGCGTTTGAGGGATCAGTCTGCCCGTGTGTCCAGGATCCCCTGGTTTCCTCGAAGTAGGGTTCAACCAAGATCCTGTGGGGTCTGACTTTGGGAGTGATAACGAAGGGAGTGAACTCCGAGATTCATCCCACTCAGACCCAGGACCTTGCACTGCCAGTCTGTTCCCGCCTCTGCTGTGGTGGTTGGAAGGGTGGGTTCTCGTGATGCTCTTGAAGTGTTTCTGCGGTTCGCGCCATCGTGTGTTCCACGCTCAGTTAAGCTGGTCCCTCCTGTGCTGCTGCTCTTAGTGAGGAAGCTTTCTCCAGCCTTGCTTTACTAAATCATGCTGCTTCTCATGAATTTTCACCTTCTCTGTGCCCAATATTTGCCCAAGTTTTGTTCGTTTATTTTTGGTACTGAGGATTGAACCCACTGAACCATATCCCGAGCCCTTTTTATGTTTTATTCTGAGACAAGGGCTCACTAAGTTGCTGAGGCTGGTTTTGAACTTGCGATCCTCCTGCTTCAGCCTCCTGAGCTGCTGGGATTACAGGTGTGTGCCACCACGCCCCATTCTGTTGCAGTCTTGATCTCTGGCGCACATATATACACGTATATGTCTGTGTACACGTATTGTATTCCTAAAGGAAGATGCCCTCTTTGACCTCTTTGTTGAGGCAGATGCCCACCTTGCTGGTACTGTGGAACTGGAAGGACAGCTCCGCCTTTGGGAGCAGCAGTGGCAGTACTGAGACGTCTTGTTTTGGGTCAGACTCAGCCATGAAGAGACTTCAGGAGACATTCATCCTTCATGGAAGGAAGCATCTGCCGTAACCCAGTCTTTCTGACTGGCTTCCCCTGCCCTCCCCGTTCTGGAGCGCCTTTAGACACTCCTAGGGACTACAAGGTCTGTGTGTTGGCGTTGTTTTAAGGATCATAAGTTCTCACACAAGAGAATCACAGGTTCTCAAGCACACCTGTATTATTTAAGCTCTCAGGATGTTCTCTCCACCTGTGTGTGTGTCTGGGTTTTTTTTTTTTTTTTGGTTGGTTGTTTGTTTTAATCAGGCATTGAATTGAACCCAGGGGCACTCAATCACAGAGCCACATCCCCGGCCTGTTTGTTGTTGTTGTTGTTGTTTAGTTGGCAATGAACCTTATTTATTTATATGTGGTGCTGAGGATCAAACCCAGTGCCTCACACATGCTAGGCAAGCGCTATACCACTGAGCCACAACCCCAGCCCTAGCCTGGTTTTTTTTTTTTTAAAAATGTAGTTGTAAATGGACACAACACCTTTATTTTGTTTATTTTTCTGTGGTACTGAGACTTGAACTCAGGGCCTCACACGTGCTAGGCAAGCGCTCTACCACTGAGCCCCAGCCCCAGCCCCCGGCCTGTGTTTTAGGGAGCTTAACAGTCACACATAGTTGTGTTCATCCCAACAAAGTCACACATACATGGAATCCGATTTCGGTTCATGATCCCCGCCTTTTCCCTCCCTCTCCCATTCTTCTTCCTCTGCTGGACTTCCTTTTGCTATTTACTTCTGGATGATTGGTTCTTTCTACCTGTGCATAAAGAAGAAATGTCCTGTGATGTATTTATATGTGTACATAACATAGTTTTTAAAGAATTCATTTGGTATTGCCTCCCCTACCCACCTGCACTATCTCTAGATCTTCTACATTACTGATCTCTGATCTTTCCTTTAGGTTATCCTATCCTCCCTGACACCTTTTTTTTTTTTTTTTTTTTTTTTTTGGGCGGGGCTTTAACCCAAGGGCCCCCAACTACTAAGCCCCACCCCCACCCCTTTTTAAAAATTTTTTTAGTTGTTGATGGACCTTTATTTTATGTGACATGTGGTGCTGAGAATCCTCACACACACTAGGCATGTGCTTTACCACTGAGCCACAATCCCAGCCCCCCCAGCCCTTATTTTTATTTGGAGACAGCATCTCACTAGGTTGCTTACAGTCTCGATAAATTGCTGAGGCTAGCTTCAAACCTGTGATCCTCCTGCCTCAGTCTCCTGAGCTGCTGGGATTACAGGCGTGCACCACCATGCCCAGCTATCCTTCCTTTTAAAAAATTTTTTAAAAACAGTGTCTCACTAAGTTGCGAGGACCTCTTTCAGTTGCTGAGGCTGATTTTGAACTTGGGATCCTCCTGCCTTAGCCTCCTGAGCTGCTGGGATTACAGGTGTTTGTCAGTTACTTCCAAACCCTGAGGATCACCTGGAACCAAATTGCCACCTTGAGGGTTTCAAGGACGGGTCTGACTGCCAATAGATGGCAGCAGTGAGGCAGGTTAATATCATCTGTTCCTCTTTTTAGAGGTTTAAGCTTTTTGGATCCTGCAATATGGGATCAGATGACAAAAATCATCTGATCCCTGAACCCAGTTTGAGGACCTGAATCATTCTTTCCTTTATCCCCTATCTTTTCAAAAAAATGCAAGAAAAAAATAAGTGTTCAGATTACAAGATGGTGGTGATTCAGTGTCTGTCCCTGAGAATTTATCCCATGGTGCACAGTAAGTAATTGGAATCATTTTAAGGCAGAGGGCTTAAGGGAAAAGGAATTGATCTCCTTCTGTGATACAGCTTTGCACTCATATGTGTCAGTCAGTGGAGAAATATGGTCTAAAAATGGAACTCTGAAACGTAACACGAGACATCAGCCTGATTTATTCTGTGAGGGGAAGGAAAATGGACAGAGATCCCAGATACTCAAGCCTTTAGGACCCTATACAAAACCTGGAACCTCAGGGATCTTGGAAGATCTTATGCTCATACAATGGAGGGTTCATTTTTAGGTGCTCCCAGGCAGGCTTCCTTTAGCACCCATTGCTCAGAATGCAGGACCCGCAGCAGCCCAGAGGCTTCATGTGAAAGCCCTGGACGAAGCTCAAGCTTCCCTGCTCCCTCTACCCCTCCACCCTGCCTCCTCATCAGCCTCCATTACCCGAGGAACCCAGCCCTGCAGGGGTAACAATCGGCACCACCTATGATCCAGCTGCTCCTAAGCCTACCAGCATTTGCTTGCTTCTAGAGGTGGCAGGTGGGGATGGACTGTACTGAGGGACATGTTCCTTTTCCATGACCGAATTACCACAGTGCGAGCAAAACGGGGTTGATTCTTGGAGGACCCTAATGGACTCGTAGATGAGCTCCAAGCTGGCTGTCGTGTCTGGCCCAGTGGGCTGACGTTCCAACAGTCTGTCCACTTGCTGCCCTCCTGAGGGGGAGACCTGTGAATGGGCAGCAGCAGGGCTTATGATGAGTAGGTGCCCAAGACCGTGAGCAGCCTGTAGGCGAAGATGCTGTCCCCAGCCAAGTCCTAGCTGGATTATCAGAAAGAGTCAGGGCCTAAAACTGCACAGCAACGTGTTGAGGGAGTGAGAAGCACAAGTGAACCAACCGGTCACAGCGAGAGCAGGGACGTAACAAGATAAAGACCAAAGTCCTGCTCTATTTGGGGAGCATTTAACTGAACTCTTCCAGAAATGTACTAATATTGATCCTAACTCAAGTGAGGGACAAATATTAGGGACAAACTTTATCAACTGATCAGCTCCAGACAAAGAAAACTTCAGAAACAGGTGTTGGAATCTCAAACTCCCGTTAATCAACTTTTAAATTTGACCTTTGGAATTTTCGACAATAGGGACAAAGTAGACAAGGGGAAAGAGCTAGGTGTGGTGGCCTTGCCTGAATCCCATCCACCTGGGAGGTGAGACAGGAGGATCCAGGTTCCAGGCCAGTCTGGGCAACTTAGCAAAACCCTGACTCAAAAAATAAAAAGGACTGGGGGTGTGGCTCAATGGTAAAGCACCCCCGGTTCAATTTTCAGTCCCTCCAAAAGTAAAAAGTAAAAAGCTGAGAAGGGATGCATGCCGACTGGAGAACCAGCCCAGTTCCATGCCCTCGCTTGAGGTCCTAGGACCCCGCCTCTTAGTGATGCCCAAAGACTCCCCTTCAAAGGGAAGTGACTTGAGACATGGAAATTGGTACCGCTGCAAAAAGCATGGGCCCTGGAACGGTCTGCCCCAAGCAAGGTCCAACCACACCTGGGTTATGCCTCCTCTGCAAAGAAGGAAATCCCTGAAGATGAGACTGCTTTCTCTTCCAGAGGTGGGAGGCCCTCTGCTCCCATTATGGCTGCCTAGAAAGACCAAGGCTGCCTGAAGTCTCTCAAAGCACTCCTTGCTCGACTGCCATCACAGCAGAGAGTCCCGTGACTCTGGACATGCAGGCAGAGATGTTAACTTCCTTTTGCATACATGGGCTCAATTCCCTGCTCTGCTCAAAACTCCTGGACCCCTTTTTAATCCCACTTGGGTTGTGACCGATGTTGACGGCCCCCATGAGACCCAACAATTTACAGTGCCTTTACCTAGAGATCTGGAGAACTAGTTTCACTCAAGTAAGTTCCCCCACTGTGCCTCCCACCTTTGCAGGAAGAGGCTTTCCAGCTTCTCCCAGTGCAACTCTATATAGCAGCAAGACAGCCTCCGGGCTTGGTAGGTACATTAGTAGCTGAGGGAAACAGGGCTGAGGTTGCTCTATCCTAAGTGGATCCTCAAGTCTGGGGTCCTGAAATTCCAGGAAAAGCAGTTAACATCCAGCTTGCTTCTGTTTCCTTGAACCCAAGAGTTTATGCCCATAAATGGCAATATCCTAACCAGAGACCCGCCCAGGACTTCAGCCTCTTATCTCTAAATTCCTCAATATGGTCTTCAAGTTTACTGCCAATCCCCATGTAACACCCCCATCCTTTCTGTATCAAAACCAAAAAGGGATTATGGGTTAGTCCAAGATTTGGGGGCCGTTAACAAGGCTGCAGTCGCATTATACCTTACAGTTCCTAACCCATACACTATTTTAACTCAGATACCAAGTGGATCTACCTGGCTCGCTGTCCTTGATCTTAAGATGCTTTCTCCTACGTCCTGACTCAAAACAACCATTTCCTTTTGAATGGACTGATCCTGTTGCCATAGAAACTGCCTGGCTTACTTGGCCCGAGCTGCCTCCGGGACTCAGAGGCAGCACCCACTGGTTTGGAAACGCTTTAGCAAAGGAATCAAGATCTCTAACTCTTAAAAATGGAGTTCTGCTCCAATACACAGATGATCTCCTTATCTGCAAACAGTTCTTTAGTTCCTGGGAGCCACAGGATATCCAGTGTCTTCACAAAAGGCTCAGATCTCCCAACAAAGGGCAAAATGTTTGGGCCACATCCTAGCTCCAGGGAAATGAAATCTCACCCCTGAGAGAAAAGAAGCCTTTTTAAAAATACCACCTTAGACCAAAAGGCAACTGAGAGCCCTCCTGGGGATGTCTGGGTTTTGCAAATTTCCAGCTTTAAACTCGCAGCTAAGCCACTCTACGAAGCCACAAAAGGGGCTGATTATGAGCCCCTGTATTGGACAGGAAAATAGCAAAAGGCCTTTCAGAAGCTCAAGAACTTGCTGCTGTCTGCCCCAGCCCTGGGAGTTTGCCAGTTGGGAAGCTGTTTGCCCTACATGCAGCAGAGACAAGGCTGCAGTCGCACTATACCTTACAGTTCCTAACCCATACACTATTTTAACTCAGATACCAAGTGGATCTACCTGGCTCGCTGTCCTTGATCTTAAGATGCTTTCTCCTACGTCCTGACTCAAAACAACCATTTCCTTTTGAATGGACTGATCCAGAATGGACAACTGGGAGTTGTCATTCAAAGACTGGGACACCTCATGACCTGTGGCTCAGTTTTTTAAACAGTGGGATTGGGAGGAATTCGGAGCCCTGGCCCCATTCGCTACCTGCTGCTCTGCTGAGAATCAGAATTGCTCCTAAAATTTCTCCAGCTGAACCCTTTTGAAATGCGTTGTGGGGGTCTTTTCTGACCTCAGATCCTGCAACTGAAACTAAAACACAGGAAACGATTAAACATGTAATTAATTTGTGTCAAGTGCAAAAAACTTTCTCAGACTATGGCCAACAAGGCCCGGCATGGTGGTGCACACCTGTAATCCCAGTGGCTCAGGAGGCTGAGGCAGGAGGATCGTGAGTTCAAAAGCCAGCCTCAGCATAGGCAAGGCACTAAGCAACTCAGTGAGACCCTGTCTCTAAATAAAATACAAAATGGGGCTGGGGATGTGGCTCAGTGGCTGAGTGCCTCCCGGGTTCAATCCCCGGTTCCAAAAGAAAAAAAAAGAATATGGCAAAAAGGTTCCTCTGGCTCTTGATGAATCAGCCCGTGTATCAAAACTACAACCTGAGCAGGGCACGGTTACCACACCGGTGATCCCAGCAACCCGGGAGGCTGAGGCAGGAGGATGGAAAGTTTCAGGCCAGGCTGGGAA
This sequence comes from Glaucomys volans, assembly GCA_020662805.1. Lineage (NCBI taxonomy): Eukaryota > Metazoa > Chordata > Mammalia > Rodentia > Sciuridae > Glaucomys > Glaucomys volans. The sequence continues at coordinate 116,176 of JAJEJO010054075.1, forward strand.
ACTTAGTGAGACTGTCACCACGGTAAAAAGGGCTGGGGATACAGATTGGTGATAAAGCACCCCTGGGTTCAATGTCCAGAACCAAAAATAAAAAAATAAAAAAGTACAACCTGGTGACTGTGTCTTAATCAAGACCTGGAGAAAGGGCTCCCTTTGGATCAACTTTTTCTAAAACTAAAGGGTCTCTTTCCAGTTCTCCCTGGCACCCCACAGCTGTTAAATCACAGGGACACACTTCATGGGTTCATGGATCTAGAATTAAACCTGCCCCTCTTGAGATTCTGCAGAACCAAGCTTCTTATGAGACCTGGAGTCAATCTCAAGACTCTTCCAGGGTCTGCAATCAATATTATTCTGAGCAGTTAGAAGATTTAGAAAGTATCATTCAAGAGGAACAAGAAAGCTGATTCAGGATAAGCTTGCTTTTATATACTACTCAGTAACTTTTTAGTGCTTCTGTGATCTACTTTCTAGTTACTTTGGGGCTCACAGTATATCCCCAGCAAATTTGGCCCTGTATGCTGTTAAATCGTTTTTTGGCCTTGAATAGAGTTTTTATGACTGGGCCATGTCTACTTGAGCTCAGGCTCATCCACCAGTTTGCCTCCTAACTCTTACATCGGTCTTCCAGGGAGAAACAAACTCTTCTTGAGTGGACCCAAGAATATGCCAGAGATACTAATGGAAATGCCACACCCAGAATGTCTGGGTGGCCTGGTGGATGTCTCCCTCGCAGGAGCGTGATCAGATCCCTCTCCAAGAACTCATGAGAAAGCAACAAAGGGAAACTGCCATTTCAAGGCTCACACTAAGATCTGGACATTCCCAGTGTCCTGTCCGAGAGACTTGGGAAAGGGCCACGGAAAAGGTTTCTCTCTTCCTGAGACTGGTGCTCAGCTGTGGCGTTGTGCTGAGCCTTGTCTTTCTCAAGCCCCCAAGACATCTGGGATAAAGATGATGATGATTGACACCTGAAAGGTGATCTTCAAACGTGGGATAAAAGCATTTGACTAACATCCTGGTGGGCCAACTCAGCCAAAAGACAGCTCCCTGGTGGGAACAGAGATGACTCTCTCTTTTTTTTTGAACCAGGGATTGAACCCAGGGACACTCGGCCACTGAGCCACACCCCCAGCCCTATTTTGTATTTTATTTAGAGACAGGGTCTCACTGAGTTGCTAAGGGCCTCACTAAGTTGCTGAGGCTGGCTTTGAACTCGCGATCCTCCTGACTCAGCCTCCCAAGTGCGCCACCGCGCCTGGCGAGATTACTCTCTTGACCCTTGGAGCGATTCCATGTGGAGACCGGCTGGACCCCCACAGGAAACTGCAGCTGCTCAGCTCCGCTCAGAGATGCTGGTTGATTCACCACCGACTGGAGGTGGCGGGCAGAACTGTTTTCCATCCCCAAATGGCACCCAGTGGCTATGTGCTACCAGCCTTTGGCCCTGGTCACCTCTTAACGATGCCTCTACAACCAGCAAATCCCGACCTCTCTGTCTCCTTTATTTTAAAAAATTTTGTAGTTGTCGGTGGACAGAATGGCTTTGGTTTTTTTTGTTTGTTTGTTTTTGTTTTTTGCGGTGCTGGGGATTTGAACCCAGGGCCTTGTGCTTGCAAGGCAGGCACTCTACCAACTGAGCTGTATCCCCAGCCCCCACTTTGTTTTATTTATTTGTTTTTATGTGGTGCTAATTGGATCAAAACTAATGCCGCACACGTGCTCGGCAAGCTCTCTGCCGCTGAGCCTCAGCCCCAGCCCCCTTTGTCTCCTTTAGATCAGTCGGGACAAGACTTCCCTTCCCTGGCTAGGCAGAGTCATTGCGCCTTGTCAGCCTGAAGCAACCAAGGAAGATGGACCTGCTTAGAGGGGAACACTACTGGCCAAATTATATGGTGTGCACATGTGAACATGTAACAGTGAATCCCACTGAAAGGTACAATTACAATGCACCAATAGGAATATCTTTAAAAAGACGACCTTCTCCCTTCTCCACCCTTAAGGAAAAGAGCTTGGGGCTGCGGCTGGCTGAGCTCAGTGGTGCCGCACATGCCCAGTGTGTGCAAGGCCCTGGGTTCCAGTCCAGCACCTCAAAAATAAATAAAAGAATTTTAGGGCTGGAGATACAGCTCAGTTGGTAGAGTGCCTGCCTCGCAAGCACAGGCCTGGGTTCAATCCCCAGCACCGCAAAAAAAAAAAAAAAAAAAAAAAATTTATAAAGAAAAAAGGGATTGAAGTCAAGGAAGAGGCAATGGGGTAGGACAGAAGACATAAGGACATAGGTAGAAAGAAGACATAAAAGAAGGAAATACAGTTTTAATTTAAAGTTCCACATACTTTTCCAGGCCTCTCATTCCCAAGTTTGGGTGAAATCTGTAAGTCTTAAAGTTAATGATAAATTCACTCAGTTATGATAATCACCTTGTGCACTGTTAATCAGAGATATGATAACTCGAGAAACCTATAACGTAGGGGACTTTCCAGTGTTCTCTATTGATCAGACGATGGAGACCAGGTCTGCCTGAGGCTTCTGAGGACGACCAGATTGACATCATCCCTACATACATTCCTATACCCATCTCTCACCAAGTTCCAAGAGAAGAGCTGGGAACCCCCAAAACAGGTCTCTCACTCTTGGGGTGGCCTGCATTCTCCCCCCAGTGTGCTTCTGCTTTCCTGGATAAATCCCTGTCTGTGCCTCTGTCTGACATGAACTGAAATTCTTTTACATAATGTATGTCAAGGATCCTGCTGGTCCTAAGTCCAGTTCCCCACGCTCCAGGAATTCCACGGGACCCTCTTCCAGTGGACCCTCTCCCGGCAGTCCCAGCAGGGCCCTCAAACGTGGCTCCGGGGAAGCCACCCATCACAAGAGGCTGGTGTGGGTGGAGCAGCCCAGCAGCTGTGAGCTCCCGTGCCTCCTGGGCGTGGGCCATCTCAGCCCTGGTGCAGAGCTGGGCGGAGATCGAGGGGTTTCCCAGGCACCCCAGAGCCTTCTCTGCTCAGGGGTGGACTCCAGTTCCCACAGAGCCCCCAAGCTCCAGCCGTGCACACCTGGCCCCGTTCCCACCACCTGCGTGCTCCTCAGAAACTGCTCCCGCCCTGGAAGTGACCAATCTCAGCACCTTGTTTATTGCAAGCGTCCATCTGTGGAGCGAAGACAGGGGCAATTTCAAGAGCGGGTTGCCCTTTAGGGAGGGCTGGGCTTGGGGTGGAGGGTGTGAACAAGAATGGAAGCCCGAGGGAGATCCGTGACGGGGACAGTAGTGCACCTCGGATGCACCGTGGACTGGGAACACTGTCCCATGTCCCTTCCCTGAGGGCTCCTTGCTTTTATCTTGCAGTGCTGGGAATGGAACCCAGGGCCTCATGCATGCCAGGCAAGTGCTCCAACACTGAGCTGTGTCTCCAGCCCTGCCACCTTCCTGGATTTCATACTGTTCTCTGTGTGTAACGTGCAACCATCGGGGAAAACTGGGTGAAGGGTACTAGGACCTCCCTGGCCTTTGGGGACTGCTCAGTGTAAGGTTCCTTGTGCCCTTCCCCTTGAGTACCTACAGCCCTCAAATTCAGGACAGAGACCAAGCCAACAGCAGAGAGAATGCATAAACTGGGCGTGGTCCTGTGATCCCAGTGACTTGGGAGGCTGAAGCAGGAGGGTGTCAGGTTGATAGTCCTGCTTTAGCAACTTAGTGAGACCCTGTCTCAAAATAAAAAATAAAAAGGGCTGGGGATGTGGCTCAGTGGTAAAGCACCCTGGGTTCAATTCCTGGTGGCAAAAAGAAAAAAAGAAAAGAAAGCTGAGAAAATGAAAAGACAAATCACAGACTACAGAAAATATTTTCACAACATAAATCTGATCAGACTTTTATTCAGAATATGTAAAGAAGCCTTAGAACTCAATACTAAAACAACCCAATTGAAATTGGGCAACAGTTGGGTGTGGTGGCACACACGTGTAATCCAAGCGACTTGGGAGGCTGAGTCAGGAGGATTGCGAGTTCAAAGCCAGCCTCAGCAACTTAGCGAGGCCCTAAGCAACTCAGTGAGACCCTGTCTCTAAATAAAATACAAAATAGGGCTGGGGATGTGGCTCAGTGGCCGAGTGTCCCTGAGTTCAATCCCTGGTTCAAAAAAAAAAAATTGGGCGACAGATTTGAATACACACTTCTCCAAAGAAGACATAAAAATGGCCAGTAGACACATGAAGAGACACTCAGTATCACTGTCATCAGTGAACTGCAATCCTAGATGCAATGAGATGCATTTACACCTACAGAATCCTCCACGCATAGCAGAAGGTGCAATTTTCAGAGGCTGAGGCAGGAGGATGGAGAGTTCAAAGTCAGTCTCAGCAACTTAGCGAGGCCCTAAGCAACTTAGTGAGACCCTGTCTCTAAATAAAATATAAAAAGGGCTGGGGGTGTGTCTCAGGGGTTATGACCTCCCCAGATTCAATCCCTGGTACAAACGAACCAACAAACCAAGCAGGTGAAAATCTCCCTGTTGAACACAGACTTCTGCCACGTTTTTGTTGACAGAGAAGCATCGAAGCCAGACATGGTGTCATGTGCCTGTTATCCTGGCTACTCAGGATGCTGAGGCAGGGCCTCTGGAGCCCAGGAGTTTGTGGACAGCTGGGTAACAGAGAGGGACCAGCTCAAAAAGGAAGGAAGAGCAGGCATGGATTCACGCCTGTAGTCCCAGCCACTGAGGAGGCAGAGGCAGGAGAACGGCAAGTTTGAAGCCAGCCTCAGAAACTAAGTGAGGCCCTGTCTCACAAAATGAAAAGGACTGGGGGAGTGTCTCAGTAGAAAGCACCTCTGGGTTCAATCCCACTACCCCCCAAAAAAGGCATCGAGTACAGTCCCATTCAAGCAGAGGGACTGGGTTCCACCTTTGGAAGGGCTGGTGTGCCAAGAAGGTGCAGATCTGTTAGGGCACCGCCTGTTCCCAGAGCTCTGTCTCTCTGGGCTGCGCTGTTTCCTCAGAGTGAAGCCTGCGTGACAGGCTCTAAGGCACCTGAGTCCCCAAGCCTGGGAGTCGGACTTGTCACTGCTGCACCCGGCACGAGAAGGCGTGCTGGGCAGAGCAGGTGCTCAGCAAGGTGGGAAGATGTTCTTCCAGGAGAGTGGGAGTCTGAAAAGCCACAGAGGAGGGAGGGTTCGTGGGGATGAGGGCAGTACAGCATGTGGTCCGCGCTGTGGGAGCTGCAATGGGCATGGGGCTGTCAAGGAAGCCCAGTGGTGTCTGGCTGTGCTCTGGGAGGGCCTTTGGGCTCCCAGGCCAGGGATAGAGGCCCTGACCCAGTCAACTTCTTTGTCTGGCAGCCAAGCCTGCTGATGATGGCCCCACTTCCCCAGCCCTGATGTGAAGACAGTCCCCCCAGCAGCCGGACTTCAGATTAAGGCCTGACCTCTGCCCTTGGCCACATGGGCGAGGATGTATAGTCACGGCTTTGTGCCTGTCCCCTTTACCCAGCCTGTCAGATTCCTCCTCTCAAGCTGGCTTCTTCTGAGCAGAAATGCATGCACAGGTGGAGTTCAAGCCCCAGTTCTCAGAGATTAGCCTCCAGAGTGGACTCGGAGCAAAGATCCCGTCCCAGTTTCTGACCAAGTCAAGAAACTAGGGAATAAGCTGATTATGGTGGTGCAGGCCTGTAATCCCAGTGGCTTGAGAGGCTGAGGCAAGAGGATCAAGAGTTCAAAGCCAACCTCAGCATTTTAGTGAGGTCTTAAGCAACTCAGCAAGACCCTATGTCTAAATGAAATACTAGAAAGGGCTGGGGATGTGGCTCAGTGCTTAAGTGCCCCTGGGTTCAAATCTGGTACAAAAAAAAAGGAAGGGAGGGAAGGAAGGAAGGAAGGAGGGAGGGAGGGGAGGAAGGAGGGAAGGAAGGAAGGAAGGGAGGAAGGAAGGAAGGAAGGAAGGAAGGAAGGAAGGAAGGAAGGAAGGAAGGAAACAAACTAGGGAAGAACCTTGATTTGTCTGCTTTGTCATGTGCCAGCCCTTTAGCCAATGGACTGAAGCAAAGGTGAGGCTAAGGCAGGACTCTTCTATGATTAGGCAGTAGAAGTTGGGGAGGAGCAGAACCCAGCTAGAGGCATGAGGCCCAGCTTTCTTTGTGTCCTTCACCCCTGGGGACCTGTCCCAAGAGTTTGGAACGAAAACTTGAGGACCTACTGCAAGAGAGAGGCAGTCTCGTGCCTTTGATTCACCAAAGGAGTGGGGGAAAGCCCTGGTATGTGGGGTTTGATGAACCCCAGGGTATGAATGATCCCACCATGGCTGATTTCATGTTGCCAACTGTTAACTGGCCCACAGATTTCTAAAATATCAGCAATTAGCTCTCCAGGGTCCGTAGGAGCCACCTCCAGCCCCCCACTGGAGGAGAGGGCTGAACAGGAGGCCCCTGGAGAATCCTTTCCCCTGCCGCCCACCCCCACCGTCCTGGAACTTAGTCCAGGCCCTCCCTTACAGCCTCCAGACTCTGACCTGCCAGAAGCCACAGAAATTTGGAGATGGGCACAACCCCTCTGCTCGTGGGGCTGACTCTTGGACCTGAGCACCCCCATGTGTCCTGTTGGGAGCAGCAGGGTCCCGAGGCACTCAGGGTTCCTTCCACTGTGTTCCTCAACCCCAGAACAGAGAGGGGTTGGAGCTCGCAGCAGGATGCATGCACCCAGCCCCCAGGCAGCTATTCCCCTGCATTTGAGAGAGGAGCCAAGAAAGGGAGCTTGGCAAATGCCAGGGTCCCTGCCTGTACTCTCCTCAGAGTGGTGATGATGGAGGGAGAGGGGAGTAGGGAGTGTGACCTGATGGGGAATCTAGCTCTCCCCACTGCACTGCTCAGAACAGACTTAGATGTGGACACCACCCTGCTTTGTCCCCTCTGGGGGCTTTTGCAGTTGAATGTGCAGAATCCTTGGTTGCTATTGGAAACAGTGATGTCAACGGCCAGGGGCGGAGCTTCATCTGTCTTTTGAGTTTGGGAGGGGGAAGCACATTCCAGGGATGGAAGGGGACAGGGAATTAAGATTACAATGAATAGAGGGACAAGGGAGACTCTGGCAAGGAGCAGGAGGGAGGGAGTCCTGGGGACACTCTAAAGAGGGGCTGGAGACGGGTGTGGAGAAGAAGCAGGGGATATGCAACGCTTGAACCCAGGGCCCCACAAGTGCTCTACCGCTGAGCCACAACTGCAGCTCCGAAAGTCTGTCCTTAGTCCCATCTACGCAGTTGTCTCTGCCCGTGGTCTCTTCAGAGCTAGTTTGGATCCAGGCCCAAGAATCTCCTGGAAAGTCCAGTTGCACAATGGGGTAGCCACTTCACCCTTTCTGTTCTTAATCCTTTGGAGGGATTTGATGTCACATGGTTAAGCCTCCACATTTTTTTTTTCGGTGCTGGGGATTGAACCCAGGGCCTTGTGCTTGCGAGGCAGGCACTCTACCCGCTGAGCTATATCCCCCGCCCCTAGCCCCCAATTTTTGAGCCTTGGGTGGAGGGACCCCCGTCCTTCCCTCAGAGGCATGTCGACCCTGGGTCTCCTTCCTGTAAGAGTTAGGTCCCAAAATATAATGGGCTATGGGAGAAGACTCGTGCACGCGCGCACACACACTCACATGGTCATGCTTAACGACACGCAAGGGCACAGGTGCACGACGTGCCACGGGCTCCTCTAACCTCCCCGGTTCTGCGCCGGCAGGCCGGAGACAGCACGGTTCGCTGTCCTTAGACCCCTACACGCGCGCATACACGCGCGGACTCGGGCGCTCCCCGTTCACGCGCGCAGCCAGCGCTCTCACGAAAGCAGGCGCACGCTCTGGCGCGGGAGCCTCCCCCCTTCGGCTCCGCGTAGGGAAGCGGGGGCGGCGGGAGGGGTAGGACGCGCTGGTCCCGCTCGCGGCTCCGCAGCTGCCGCAGTCGCCGCAGCCTCCGCAGCGTCGGCACCGGGTCTAGCAGCCCTCGCCGCCGAATCTTCCCAGCGCGCGGCGCTCAGCACCGTGGACAGCGCCCGCCGCACACCCGGACGCCGAGCCGGCACTCGAGTACCCAGAGCCCCCCGCCTGCGGGGCGCTCCGCGGGGCATGCACTTAGGGCGCCTTCCTCGCGCCGCCCAGAACCAGGCCCGCGGTGGCCGGAGCCCATGAGCACCATGCGCCTGCTGACGCTCGCCCTACTCTTCACCTGCTCCTTCGCCCGCGCCGCCTGCGACCCCAAGATCGTCAACATCGGCGCGGTGCTGAGCACACGCAAGCACGAGCAGATGTTCCGCGAGGCCGTGAACCAGGCCAACAAGCGGCACGGCTCCTGGAAGATCCAGCTCAACGCCACCTCGGTCACCCACAAGCCCAATGCCATCCAGATGGCCCTGTCGGTGTGCGAGGACCTCATCTCCAGCCAGGTGCTTGCCGCCTCCCTCCTTCCCCGCCCCCCTGCCAGCCTCCCACCGTCTGGGTTCATTCCTTCCTTTCCTAACCCTTCACTCCCCTTAAGAGAACACCAGCAAGCCAATGGGCTCCTTCCAGGGAGGCTTGGTTTCACTGGGAACCAAACGCTAGGGTCTGCTGGTTTCCCCATCTTGGCCCCCAGTCTGGTCACCTGCCACTTTGGCAGGTCCTCAGAAGGTCTCTGGGGCTCTGTGTGCGGATGTGTGGCCAATTTGAGGTGGTCTGCTCCATGGCGTCAGTGTGGGGCCAGGCCTTCCAGAGTCCAGGCAGAGGTGCCAGTCTCTGAACAGGATGGGGCCTGGGGCCATCTTTGTTTCTGCTTCTTGATTCCTTCCCTTCCTCGATTCCGGTTCCCCCTTCCACAGGCCTGAGAGGGGAGCATACCAGGTGTGGGAGCAGGGTGCATGGTGGGGGTGGGAATGGGGACTGCGCATGTGAGAGACACTGGACACACATAGGAGCTGTCAGCAGCCAGCGCTGCGGGGGAGGTTGTGACTCCTGATCTTCTGCTGGAGCTGTCCGCCCCTGGCAGAGCTGCATGCAGAATTCCAATGAAGCCTGAGGATCACTGCAATGCAGATTCTTGTGAGAGGCAGGACAGACTGGGCCAAGGGCTGCTCACGTGCTCCCTGACAGAGACACCACACCCACGGGACACGCATGCCCACACACACACACACAGACACGTGAACATGACAGGAACACGCACGCACCTCAATGTTACACAATCGCACATGCCCTATTGCATACATATGCACATCTGTGGACACACTGGCTTTCCCAGGTGCACATACAAACATGTGCTTACATGCATGTACAAATATAGACAAGTTGGGCACACGATATGTACCTGTGTGCTCATACACATACAAATGCAGACATGTTGAACATGAGGAATACATATGCTAGCACATGCCTGCGAACACTTGCTGTCACACACAAGCACATATGCACCCATGCTCATGCAGACACTGATCTGCAGCTCTCTGCGGACGCCTCTGGGTGTGGACTGGAGATGAAAACCAGGGGAGGGAGAACCAGTCGGAATAACCCCACGCAGAGGTCTTGCCAGGGTTTTGCTCAGAAATCCCTTCCAGGAAGGGGCATGGTGGCACACACCAGTCATGCTGGTGATGGGAGGCTGGGGCAAGAGGATTACAAACTCAAGGCAACTTAATGATACATTATCTCAAAAGAAGAAATAAAAAGGGATGGGGATGTAGCTCAGAGACAGGACACCCGCACCTCAAAAGTCACCCCCATGCCCTAGTGCAGGATGCCAAGCTCAGGCCTGGGTAAGCACCTGTGGCCAGTGGCTTCTTTCATGTGTTCTACTGGGGATCATGATGGGGATGGGCGGAGTCAGGGATTCCAGATAGGTCCCTTTGAGGGAATCCTGTCACTCACTCACAGTGTCTTTCTGGCCATGGGCCTGCTGAGCAGTCAGTGCCAGGAGACGCTGTCATTCAGAGCACCCTTGAGGCCAAGCACTGTTAGCCCAGCAACCCAGCTCAATCGTGTGGGTTGGTGCCCGACACCCTGTCCCCATTTTCAGAAACTGGGGGACCTGTGCTCAAGAGCCCAAGGTAGAGTTGAGGGCAGACACAAGCCCTTCAGATGTGACAATGACATGGAGCCTCAGCATTTTTCCTCCCACCTGGGGAGGGGCTAAGGAGAGGGGGCCCTCCACTTTAGGGAGCTACTGACTTTGGACCTGCCTTCAGGGATGAGGTCAGTTTCAGTCAGGACTGGGCTTGTGTCATGCCATCCTATGCCCATCCCCAGGGGACACTCGCAACAGGGCTCACAGGACTCAGTGGCAGTCCCTGACTGAACTTCCCCACAGCTCCTTGCAAACCACAGGGCTAACTGCCTTGCTGGGCCCTGGGCTCTTCCCACTTCTGACCTGGGGGAGGCTCAGTGGCTGGCCTGGGTGTCCATGTCAACATGATGCAGGATGAGCTGTTCCCCCACGCCACCCAGTGCATCCTATGCTCAGGGCAAGGGCATGAGCAGACCCCAGGAAACCACAAGGCTAGGCCTCTCCCCTCCCCTGAGAGCTCGTGGCATGCTCAGTGCAGCCCTGTGAGGCCCGAGTCAGCGTGTTCAAGGAGCGAGGGGTCCGCTGAGCCTGGACCTGCAGCTCCCTGTGTGTGTCCCTTCAGCCCTCGGAGTCTTGCTTGACCAGTCCTGTGGTAGGTTCACAGTCAGAATGGTGAAACCTCTTCGGTATCTGGGGCCATGTGCACAAAAATAACACCATCTGGAACCCAGCTGGCCAAGCCCAGCCGCTGCTGCCCCTGGTGCACCATGCAGTTGACCCTCTCTCCTGTGTCCACAGGTCTATGCCATCCTAGTTAGCCACCCACCTACTCCCAATGACCACTTCACTCCAACGCCTGTGTCCTACACAGCTGGCTTCTACCGCATCCCCGTCTTGGGGCTGACCACCCGCATGTCCATCTACTCAGACAAGGTAAGCCCAGCTGGCTCTCTGGCCCCCATGTTCAGCCCTGCACAGCCCAGGGTCACAGGCTGCTGGACCAAGCAGGTTGGAACCAAGCAGTGGGGCAGGGCAGCGTGGCAACACACACTTACTCACACCAGGACTCCGAGATGCCCACACCTGCACCACACCCTCATCCTCCGTCACCCACACACAGCTTACAACTCACGCACACCATGCTCACCCACAGGCTCAGTGTGCACAACTGTGTGTGTGCTCTGACACCCACACGCTGTCCACATTCCCATGCAACTCAAGCCCCAGTCACCATCAGTCAGCCATGCCTCACAGGAACCCCACACTCCATGGGTGTCTTGGCGCTCCCACACCTGTGCTCATGCACACAGGTACCCATGTAGTCTCCTGCACAGGCAGATGGACTTCTGGGGCGAAAGGTGCCTATGGTATCCCTCTGGGGAAGGAGGAGGCCGGGTGGGCGGAAGAGACTTCCTGGGCAGGGAGACTTTGCAGGGGGCATTGGGAGGGCTGGAGGGGAGTCCAGGAAGAAGATGCAACTGGATGGAAGAGGGACACTCAGGAGGGCTACAGTCACCAGCCTTGCCCACCACAGGGTGTGGGTGGGAAATGGTTTGGGGTGGACAGAGCGGGCAGCTCATGGCAGGAGGCTCTGAGCCTTGGGGGTTGGGGGTACCTGGAGAGTCCTGCAGCCCACAGGCCAAGGTCAGGTCTCCGTCCAATCCTGGTGCAGCAGCAGGAAGGGTAGAGAGGTCTTCCAGTCAGTTTTATAGGACGCTGTGCCTCAGTCCAGAGAGGCACAGGTACTGACTAGGCATGCAGCCTTCGGTCTGCCAGGATTCTGGGAGGTCCTACCAGCTGGGAGGGAATCTGACTCTGAGAGGCTAGAAGGGGACCACAGCCCACAGGTGCAGGGCCATCCAGACTGGCCAGGGAAGCCACTTGTCAGGGGACATCCAGCTGGTGCTCAGTCCAGAGGGCTGGGCTGGGCTCTGTAGCTGGATTTCCAGGACTCCCTGCCTTCTCCAAATTCCTCCTGACCAGAGCCCACAGCTGTCAATCAAGCGGCCTAAGGCAGACAGCAACCCAGGCACGTCTGAAAGGCCTGGGGTGGGTCTGCCCTCAGGAACAGTTTCACAGAGGCCTGAGTCCCATTCAGCCTGCTGCTGGGGGACCAAGCTTCCACTGCTTAGGTGAGGGGAAGGGCTCCCTGGGCAAAGGGAGGGGCACACAGAGGCTGGAGACTGGGGCAGCCACCCCTCCTGAGGCTCTGGAAGCCCTGCTCCCTAAGGGCTGCTTCGCCCCCATGGGACGCAAAACTCTCTTCCTGGTGCCCTCTGCCTGCTACCTCTTTCACCTCCCTGGCCCCCATGTCCTCAATGCAATGAGAAATGGCCCAACCACAGAAAGCAGCTGGGGCAATGAGAGGCCAGAGGGGCTCCACAGAATGGGCCAGCTCCATGGGCCCACACAAGACCAAAGGTAGGGGCCAGACCTCTCAGCCATACGCTGGCCCGTCAAGGTCCCAACTCACAGGCAGCCCTGTGCCAAGTGCCTAGGCCAGCATTGCCCCAGTCACAATCCGCCTGCAGCCTTGTCACAAAGACAGGAAGCGTCCTGTACTTCACGGCACTATCCCAGGCCCCTCCGAAGGAACCCGTGAGAAAAGCCCAGAGGTTTCAGAGAACCATGAGATCCGTCTGGGCTTAAGGGACACAGAGGGACAGTGCTCACCTGGACAGGCTCAGAGAGCCCCTGGCAGTTAGTGTGCAATAAACAAGATGTTTGTCCCTGACTGAGATTGAAGATTTTCTAACAAACAGTGATTGAAATTTGGGGCAGCCTCCACGTGCAGCCCAGTGGGGTCATGTAGACGGTGTGTCGTGAGAATTCCGCGAGCTGAAGGTGTCCATCAAGGAAGCAAGTTTCTGGGGAGGCGAGGAGCTTCCTCCAGGAACGATGTCACAGAGACCTGAGTCCCACGCAGCACGCTGCTGGGGGCCAAGCGTCCACTTCTCAGATCAGATGTGGGAGGAGGAAGGAGGAAGTGAGGGCAGGTGGAGGAGGTGGGGTCCCAGGTCTGGAGGTTCCCCCAGTGCTGCGAGGGCAGGGCGGGTGAAGGCGGTGGAACCTGGGGACAGGCAGGTGCGCGGCAGGGGAGGCCGGTCTGGGTCCTGGCCACCATGCCTCAGCGCCCCCTTCGCCACCGCAGAGCATCCACCTGAGCTTCCTGCGCACCGTGCCGCCCTACTCGCACCAGTCGAGCGTGTGGTTCGAGATGATGCGCGTCTACAGCTGGAACCACATCATCCTGCTGGTCAGCGATGACCACGAGGGCCGGGCCGCGCAGAAGCGCCTCGAGACGCTGCTGGAGGAGCGCGAGTCCAAGGTGAGTCCCGGCCGCCGGCGGGGCGCCTCTGCGCGCGCAGGAGCAGGCGGGCCGCCGTGTCTGTGGCGCTTGTGGACACCTCTCTCTCCATCCTGCATGCTCAGCACCACGCGTCTGGCGGCGCCCGCCCCGGCCTGTCCTCGGCTCATTTCACTTGCTTTTGCCATTAGTCGAAATCTCCTTCGTGTCAGTCCCTGCGGGGCGAGGGCTGGACCACCTGGAGCTCCGCAAACACCCCTGCCCCGCCCCTTCGCCAGCCCTCAGGCCCCCTCGCCCCAGGCAAGTCAGCCAGCCTGCCCTCCCACCCATGCCAAGTCCCAACTGCCTCCCGAGGGCACCTCGCCAGTGTGGTGGTCACCCTGCCATGTCCCTTCCCAAGGAAACCGTCCCTCCTCGCTGGGATCCATTCCATGTCCTTGCAGAGGCCTCACCTCTGGAAGCCTCCTCCCACCCGCTCACTGCTGTCCTCACCAAAGCCCCACCCACCAACACCTGCCACCCTACCGCAGGCCTGGGCACTGCCCACCAGGCTCACCTCTCCTCTCTCCACCCCCAGCCCAGGGTTGGGCTCTGCATGTGTGTGGGACCAATCAGATCCTGATGCCAGAACACACTAACGCCCAACCCAGCCCAGCGTTCTATGACACTGTGAGAGATCATAGCCAGGATTTATGGGGGTCCAAGTGACCCCCACCCCTGCCTTGCCACACCTATGGCCAGCCTGAGGAGGATCTGGTCCAGGGTCACCTCCACCCAGTCCCACAGCCTGTGGCTCCCTGGTCAGGCAGGAGGGAGGACTCCCAGGTTGGGAGTCCAGAGACCAGGCTGGATGGGGCATGTTCTGTGAAGTCAGAACTGGCTTCACCACACTTAGTGCCAAGCCTGGGCCCCCAAGACATCACGAACCCCAGAGGAAGTAGAGGGTTTGGGTGGGGGTGAGGCCAGAGGTAGAGCCAGAGGGTCTGGGGGTCCTGCCATGGGTGGCTGCTGAGTCTGGGAGGGAGGGCTGGCTCCAGACGCTGAGGGTCCACCCTGCCCATAGGCACCTCCCCTGCCGGCATTCCCCACCCAGGGTCACACAGACTTCCACCATGACCACACCTGAGTGCCCAGCCACCTGCCTTCATGTCTGCAGGCACGCCGCACTTCCCTGGAAAGGCTCCAACTCCACCTGCCTGCACACTCCTCCACGCGGCCCGGCAAGGGCACACACACTTGGACGCACAAGCGTGTCCTCCACATATGCACTCTCCCTGACACACACCAGCTCACTCTCACACACACACCTACACGCACATGCACACAGCCAGTCCTGGCCCTTCCCCTCCCCGTCCCGTCAAGGCCTTCTGCTGACCAACAGTCCCATGCAGATGCCCGTGGACACAGGTCGCCCAGCAAGGACACATGCACACACACCCTATCCTGCTCACTCCTGGGTGCACACGTGGGCCGGTGGGCATGGGCACACCTGTTAGTGAAAAGAGAACACCTGGGCCTCCAGAGGGCAGAAGGGAGGACAGGGGTGGAGTGGGAGGGACATGGGGCAGTGCCCCGGGGCTGCTCTTCCCCACTTAGGGTGGGTACTGCTGGGGCCACACAGCAGGTGCATGGCAGGGCGGGGGTGGCAGGCGGGACCCAAAGGGTGGCTGCGGACAGGGCCTCCCCTCCTGCTGAGAGTCAACACAGCTGCGTGGTAGGGAGCCTCTGTGGCGAGCCTCTGTGGCCCCGCCCCCGTGCCCCCTCCATCCCCAGCGCCAGCCTGGCCCAGCCCCACCCCCGGGCCTCGGTGTTTGCGAGCTCCAGGTACGTGCCCATCTGCAGACGTGCCGAGGAGGTGTGTGATTGCTTTGGCGCCGTCATTTTCAACCGTTTATAATCTTCTTCTGTGTCTGCATATTTTCTCTGTGCACATTATTCATCAGAGTAAAAAAAGGAACTATGAAAACCTCGACCAACTGTCCTATGACCACAAGCGCGGACCCAAGGTATATATGCATGGACGTGCACGCCACCCACCGACTAGCCAGCCCCGGCCGGCGGCACCTCGCCACGGGGGCACTGTCCGGCCCCGCCGTGCCGAGCCGCAGGCCTGAGCAGTGAGGACAGCCAGCTTGTGAGGCAGCAGCACGCAGGCAGGAGAGGGCAGGCGTGGGCGGCGTGGGTGCCCACGGCCCACTGCCGTGACCCTGGCCTGCGTCCTCAAGGCGACACAGCCACAGGAGGAGCTGCTCTTTGGGAAGTGCATGCGAATCTCCAGGACCCCCAGGGTTTCCTCGAGGAACCCTGGGAGGGAGCCCACCCACCTGGCCCTGCCTGGGTCGGCTGCTCCTGCAGGGGCCTAAGGAATGAGGCCCGAGCTGAGAGGACCTCCCGCGGTTTTGGAAAAGTCGGCCCCATCTCCGTCCCGGTTGCATTCCAAAACTCTATTCTATTTCCTGTCCGCTGCACGTCTCTTTCTGAATCTTGGTCCACTTCGGCTTGCATGCTCAGTGCAGAGTGAGGACGAGAGCAAGGGAGAGAAAGCTAGAGGAAGCAGGCAGAGAGCAGAGAGGAGCGCAGAGCAGCGAGCAGGCTGAAGAACGGACAGGACGAGAGGCCAGGCCAGGCCCGGATGAGGAAGGCAGGTGGACAGTGCAGGTGGCAAGGCAGGCCACGGCAGCCCTAGCTCAGCTGCCTTGGGGTTCCTAGTGGCTTCGGCCCCCCTCTGGCCACTGAGGCGCTATGTCCCCTGCCCTGGCTGCCTGCTGACACTCCTGCTCACACCGCAGGCTGAGAAGGTGCTGCAGTTCGACCCTGGGACCAAGAATGTGACGGCCCTGCTGATGGAAGCTCGAGAACTGGAGGCCCGGGTCATCATCCTCTCTGCCAGGTGAGGCTGGACTGTGCCCGTCCGCACATCACTGAGGGCCGTGCCTGGACCAGGAGCACACCCTCAGCCAGGGCTGGGGCCCCAGTGGGCAAAGTGAGCTTCGGCTTCCGGAACACCATCACAGAAGAAAACCCCTCCCCCACCCCACCTGGGGAGCTGCCCACTTCCACACTTCCATTTGCCCATCCCTCCCTGGCCCTTTCCCCATCCATAGCCACATGCGACTGTTGTCCCTGAACTGAACGTTGGGTGAGGGATGGAGAAGACACTGCCCTTATCCCCAAGACTCATGGGGACACACATGCAAACACATTGAGTGACATGCAGGCGGGCAGGTGAAGCCAGGTGGCAAGGTCCACACAGGGAGAGGTCTGAGCTGCCAACTAAGGATCAGAGCAGTGTGGAAGGGACACCAGCTAGGGACCTCTGAAGAACTGACTGCCCCAGAGAGGCCCAGCCCACACCAGCCTTCAGAACAGGCCCGCATGAAACTCTCCCACTTGCCCATGGCTAGGTTCTCCTGGAAAGAGAAAGGTCACAGGGGACAGGAAAGGGAAGCCTGGGAAAGATGGCAGCCCTGCCATGGACAGCAGGGGCCCTGGTGGACCCACTCCTCTGTCCACCCCAACCTCAAAGCTCTACTGGAAGTGGAGAAAAGCAGCAGGTCCCCAGGCCCAGAGGAACACACCCCAAACCCTCCTGTCCTAAAGGCAGGGAAGGGCCAGCAGCAGGACAAGGGTCTGTTTGCACATTCGGTCAATAAACTCTCTGACATGATACCAGCAGCACTCCACCCATCGTGGGCAGACAGGGTGGGGCTGCTAGGGCTCCTCAGGCCGTAAGGTAGGACCTTTCCCTACCCCGCTGGCAGGACTGGGGCCAGCTGCCCCGCTCTGAGTGAGAGGCGTGGCAGACAGCAGTCACTCCCAGCCACACTCTGCATTTTAGAAACCCAGACCCTGGAGTCATAGGTCACTTGCCTTTGCCTTGGATGCAAGTGTGGGCACGTGTGGAGGGCAGTCGAGGGCTTCCTGAGAAAGGATTAAAGCTGTGCGCAGGCAAGGGGCAGGGCTGCAGAAACCCCTCTGAAGGAAAGTCCCGCCCAGGAAAAACCCCTCCTAGCGCAAGCCTCGCCCAACTCAGGGAAGCCCCACCCAGCAAAAGCCCTGCCAGACCCTTTTTTTTTTTCTCTCCCCCAGTACTGGGGATAGAACCCAGGGGCACTCTGCCACTGAGGTACATCCCCAGCCCTTTTAATTTTTTATTCTGAGACAGGGTCTGGCTGCCTTGGACTTGTGATCCTCCTGCATCAGCCTCCCCAGAACCTGGGATGACAAGCCTAAGCCACTGTGTCCACCTCAGACCCTCCTATTTTCTGATCCATTTACACTTCCTTCACTCATCGTAGGATCTGAGGGAGATTTGGTGGATGTGATGGAACGAAAGGATGGGTGGGCACATCCACTATTCCAGGACTTGGGAGGCTAAGGCAGGAGGCTAGCAAGCTCCAGGCCAGCCTGAGCTACTTAGCAAGAACCTGTCTTAAAACAAAAAGGACTGAAATGAAGCTCAATGAAGTCCTGAGTCCAATCCCCAATTCAACTGTTGGGCACTCCTGCAGTGGACAAAATTATAGCAAGCTCGAAATACCTGACCCATACATTGTAACTGGGTTGACCAACAGGACCCAGGCCAGAGAACCACCTGTAATACAGATCCACAGAATGTCTACATCTAGGTCCCAGCAGAGGGATGGACACTTTGCTTCTATGGCAACAGTCTGGCAGGGGCTTACCCTGTGTTGACAGATCTCAAGGCAAAACACAGTTTTGCTTGGCATAGCTCTAAGAGAAAGGCCAGTCCAGGGAAGGGGACGTGTCATGATAGACACGCACACACATACGCACATGAACCCCGTGCACACTATACACTTATGCACAAACAATATACCTCACACACACACACACACAGCATGTCACACACAGCCATACACATGCACACACGAGTGCCCACCATACACCACACATGCACATATGCACACATACACATAGCATACATGCACACGAGTGTACATGACCGCACACCCCATGTACAAACCCCATGGCATACAGTGTAGGGAGGCATGATAACACACACATACAAGCATGTGTACCGCTATATATACCTCACACAGAATTGCAGACCTACATACATATCACACATACGTGTATCCATGCATGTGTACGCACATGAACACACAGCAAACCCATCAACCTCACACCCACCTACAGCCTTTTTACATTTTTTTTTCTTGTGGTGCCGGGGATTGAACCCAGGACTTTTCGCTTGTGAGACAGGCACTCTACCAACTGAGCTGTATCCCCAGCCTCATCCTACAGCCTTCTTAATGAACCCAGGCAAGGTTCTTGGCCTGTCAAGGCTGGCAAGGACCCTTCCCCTCACATTATGGGCTCCTTGGGGCAGAAGGGTCAATGTCCCATAGCAGAGGATCGGGTGACCCACCCAGCAGCATCGAGCTTGGGAACACAGGAAGCAGGGCCCAGACAGCAGCAAGCACAGGCCTTCTCAACCCTGGCACTTTTTTGGGGGGGCAGTGGTGCTGAGGATGGAACCCAGGACCTTGGACATGCTGGGAAAGTACCCTACCACTGAGTCACACCCCAGCCTCCTGTCACATTTTGGTTCCTCCTTTGTGAGGGTTGTTGAGAGCAACATGGGGGGAGACCTCATTGTGCCAATCTTAAATTCTGGTCAATTTTCTATAGAAGGCAAAGAAATCACTTCCCGAACTTTTCACTCTTACCAGCATTTTCCTGAAATTCTTCTTATTAGCGTCAGCTATTTCCGTAACATAATCTGATGGTTTGATGGATTGATCAGGCTTATCATTCCACCAAGTGACATGTCACAGGTCTGAATCACCAGCAGAGGACAGGCTTCACTGGCAAGTGCTGGTGTGCACAGCTGCCTGGTGCTGGATTCCTCCGACCTGCAGCTGGCTGCACCACATCCCTGCCCTGTTCTTGCCTGGATCGCTGGGAGGTGCTGCTTGCAGCATCTGCCCACAGCGCTGCCATTCAGTGCAAACACTGAGGCCTTGAATTTCTTTGTTAGGTAATCCTTGAGAAAATTGGATCAGGCCCTTAGAGAGCTGAGGACCACCCTGGCTGAGAGTCAGCCACTGTGAAACCTGCCCAACATTCAGGCCATCCCCCCAACGTGCTGCGCCTGCACTATGCAATGGAAAAGCAGTGTCCCTTGAGGTCTAGGCCCACCTGGGATTGGCTCAAATCCTGCAGGGAAGTGTCTGACAAGAGGGTTGCGGGAGGACCCCAAGTGGGCCGCAGTCCTTGTCATGTCCAGGGAGACCCAGCCCCAGAGGACCGGGTCTTCTTCACTGTGCACAGGAATCGCCTCTGAGGGTACCCCAAGAGCTCAGGACTGCATGTCCCTGCAAGGTGGGGCTTGCCTGGCCACCCTGGCCTGGGTGCAGGGGGACCCAGCTGCTGCGCAGACACCAGAAGTGGAAGTTGGCCCTCCTCTGCCTAGCAGCCCCTGCGGGATGCTCAGGGCACCTTCCCTTGTGGCAGTCCTCACCAAAGCAGGGGACACCCAACCCTCTCACTTGCACATTTGAACAGGAAGGATCTGAGGACGGCTGTGGCTGGTCCATGAGATCACAAGGTCATGGGCTCTTGGGTGGACAGTCCAGGCA
The DNA here is from genome assembly GCA_020662805.1 of Glaucomys volans. Taxonomy (NCBI): domain Eukaryota; kingdom Metazoa; phylum Chordata; class Mammalia; order Rodentia; family Sciuridae; genus Glaucomys; species Glaucomys volans. The sequence continues at coordinate 136,081 of JAJEJO010054075.1, forward strand.
TAGACCTCACTCGGCCATTTACTACCACTGTATATCTCAGTGCCCGTCTGACAGAGAGATGGTGTGAATGCCTGCGCCATATGCCTTAGAACTACCTGGTGAGCAGGCACGCACAGGGATCCCTCAGTACCCTGGGTCACCCAGCCCAGGGCAGCCCCCTGTCCAGTCCCGTAAGCAGGTATCCAACCCCATCCCTGCCCCAGAGGCAGGTTGCCAGTGATGGCCAGGGATGCTTGTGGGGTCAGGGCGATCTGCGCAGGGGTCTCCTAGGGGGCAGGCCCAGACTCTGCCATGGAGAACCCAAGCACTAGAGGCTCGGGTGAACGGGCCAGAGTCCTGGCCCGTCAGCCCCGTCTGCCCCACAGCGAGGACGACGCTGCCACCGTGTACCGCGCGGCCGCGATGCTGAATATGACGGGCTCGGGGTACGTGTGGCTGGTGGGGGAGCGCGAGATCTCAGGGAACGCCCTGCGCTACGCGCCCGACGGTGAGTGCGGGGCCTCCGGGGCGGGGCGTGCAGCCGCAGCGGGCTCTAAGCCGCACCTCCCGCAGGCATCATCGGGCTGCAGCTCATCAACGGCAAGAACGAGTCGGCCCACATCAGCGACGCGGTGGGCGTGGTGGCCCAGGCTGTGCACGAGCTGCTGGAGAAGGAGAACATCACTGACCCGCCGCGGGGCTGCGTGGGCAACACCAACATCTGGAAAACCGGGCCGCTCTTCAAGAGGTGGGCGGGTGCCCCTCAGGAGCAGCGGCCACTCCTCAGGGGAGTTCGGGGGTCCGCCTCTGTCCCCACCTTCCCACAACACGCCTTCCCTGCGATGGCCATCGCCCTCTTGCCCACACTGACACCAGTACCTGGGCTGTCACTGGAGTTGTGACTGCCTCCAGGCTCCACCCCTCCTGTCCACAGGGCAGCCCACCCCCAGACTGCACGGGGCTTCCCACAGTGCCTGGCAGCCCTTGGGAAGCACTCTTGCTGCAGGTGGGACCTGGGAGCTTCTAGGGACCCAGGAGGTCAGACAAGGAACCCAAGGCTGTAGAGAGCCAGAGACCCAAGGGAATGACTGCAGTGGGGCCGGAGCTAAATCACAGCACCCCTGCGTGCCAGGTCAGGGGCCACGGTACCCACAACAGGGGCATACGCACAGCACACCCACATGCACACACGTGCACACACCCACGTGTGCACACAGACTCAGCACGTGATTCGTGTCAGGAGTACATGCATGGGTGTGCACCCCACATGGGGATCATGCATGCACACAGATTTGTCACTCGAGCTGTGTGTGGTGGCACTCGCCTATAATCCAAGCGACTTGGGAGGCTGAGTCAGGAGGACCTCGAGTTCAAAGCCAGCCTCAGCAACTTAGCGTGGCCCTAAGCAACTCAGTGAGACCCTGTCTCTAAATAAAATACAAAATAGGGCTGGGGGTGTGGCTCAGTGGCCGAGTGGCCCTGAGTTCAATCCCTGGTTCAAAAAAAAAAGAAAAAGATTTGTCATTCGCTGGCCCGTCCCAGCGAGCGCAGCACATGCACGCACACAGGCAGCCGGGACTGCCTGGTGGTCAGAGCTGACGCCTCCCCACATTGCTGGCAAATGGGCCTGGTGTCCTGGGCTTCTGCCCCCTCTGTAAAACCAGGATGGCAGTATGGGGACCAAACGTCCCCACAGAAAGCCCACACAGGGTCTGGCACCTCGGAGCCACTCAGCTGTCACTAGCTGTGCTGTCCATCTGGTATGAGCAGATGCACATGATACCCACGGTTCAGCTGGGTCTGCTGTCTGCTGATCTTTCCTTTGGTGGGCCTGGGGCAGGAGGAGTGGTTTGGGCAGCTCAGAGACTGGGAGAAGGAGTGCTGCTGATAGGTCTGAACTGTGCTGCCCTCCCAGGGTCCTGATGTCTTCCAAGTACGCAGACGGAGTGACTGGCCGTGTGGAGTTCAATGAGGACGGGGACCGGAAATTTGCCAACTACAGCATCATGAACCTGCAGAACCGCAAGCTGGTGCAAGTGGGCATCTACAATGGCACCCATGTAGGTGGGGGTCATGAGGGGGTGGGGGCTGGGGCCTTAGGGTCCTGGGGCCAAGACCCCTGCGTGGCCACCCTCCATCTCATACTCCCACCCCCAGGTCATCCCTAATGACAGGAAGATCATCTGGCCAGGTGGAGAGACTGAGAAGCCTCGAGGGTACCAGATGTCTACCAGGCTAAAGGTGGGGTCCTGCCAACCTGCCCCAGCATCCCCACCCCAGATACCCCATCCAACCCCCTCAGGCCTGGAAGAAGGGGCAGTAAGGTCAGCTAAAGGAGGTGGAGATGGGGTCCTCTATACCTGGCTGCCCCCCCACATGCCTGGCACAAAAGGAAGCAAGAGAACAGGAAAGGGAGGAGAGGAAGTAGCTGCCCCATCCAGTGGGCTCCCTCCTGACCCATCCTGACCCAGTCCCAGTTAAGCCTGGGGAACAACTGATGGGGACAGAGGGACAGCTGGGTGGTCCCTCTATGCTCGGTGCAGACCTTGGCTCCAGTGTTTGCTGACCTGAGTCCTGGCCCTTCACACGTCTTCTCTGCTCCAGCTGGCTTACCTCTCCCCTGGGCTTTTGGAAGCCCCCTCCTCGGGTTGACTTCCTCCCTCACAGCATCATTGCCTTGGCCTGTCTGCTGGCCCCTTTGGGTTCACCCATGGATCCTCTCTCCTCCCAGGTGCTGTTGCATCCCTATGCTGAGCCACATCAGCTCCACTGGTGCCATAGGCCACAAAATAGGACCTTGAGTGCCATGTGCCTTACTAAGCTTCTCCTAGTGTCCCAGATTGTCAAATGTCTCTCAGTACTCTCTGCTCTCTGAGCCCACCCCTACCACCTGGAGGTAGCCCCGAGGCCTCTCTCTGGACCTCTTTGCTAAGACCGAGGGGGTGTTTGCAGCACCATTGTGGCATCTCCCTGAAGTTCAGGCACTTTGCCTTGCAAAGTCTAAAGTAGCAGTCAGAACACTGAAGGTATTGGGGAGGCTGAGGCAGGAAGATCACAAGTTTGAGGGCAGCCTGGACAACTTAGCAGGAGCCTGCCTCAAAATGAAAAATAAAAGGGACTGGGTAAAGCACCCCTGAATTCAATCCCCAGTTCAGTCAAACAAAACAAAAACCTGCCAGTGACCAGAAGACCTCATCCAGGCTGTGAGGCACAGATGGGTATTTACAACTTTGCCTCTGGCCTCACTAACTTAAAAGTATTAACATTGATTACTTGTTTAACAAAAAAAAAAAAAAAAGAAAAAATGTAAAAGTAAATAAGCCTCAAGGGCTTACAATTGCCCCTTCCAGGGGATAAAAGCTAACCATGCTGCCCTGGAGGTGAGGCTGGGCCCTGACCACCTCTCCCAGCTTCTCCTCCCCAAGACCTTCAGTCGAGGGCACCCCTCCCACCCAACATCATGTGTCCCACCCTTGCCATCCAGTCCTGCCTGGACCACTGCCCCTCTGCCCACTTTGCAGGCTCAACTCCAACCTCACCTCCCCCAGAATCCCTGGTCAGCTTGCTGAGTTGCACTTCAGTCAACTCCTCACCTGTATCTGTCCCCCACTCAGAGGGAGGGCCCTGAAGGACAGGGAGGAGAGAACAAGCTGCAGCCTGGGTTGACAAGGCACGTGGCAGAACACAGGAGCATCAGAGGGGCGTGGGGACAGAAGAGGGTCAGATTGAGGGCTGCGTGCCATAGACTGTGGGCCTCTGGCAGGTGGAGGCCAGGAGAGGCAGGGGACAGCTTAAGGAGACAGATGGACCCTGTGGGGGTCTTCACTGACCTCATGGCACAGTGAGGGGTGGGGGTGGGCTCTGGGTAGAATGGGGAGTTTCTTCTTCCTGAGAGGTTAGAGACAGTGCCCAGTGCAGGCTGGAGGTCCCCCCAGGCTGCTTCGATGGAGGGAGTGGTGTAAAGACAACCTAAAGGAAAGGAAAAGGTGTTTCAGGAGATGTTCGCGAGGTCCCGCGGGAGGCCCAGGGCATCCGAGTAAGGCGTGGCCGCAGGAGGCAGACTGTTCCTGAAATTGGAGGGGGAGGCTCCAGGCAGGGGCCCGCTCCGGGGGTGCTGGTAGATGGGGATTCGGAGAGGTGCCTAGGGGGCTGTGCGCTGAGTGAGCAAAGCCAGGTGGCAGCAGAGGGTCGGTGGTCCAGTCTGGGACTCCCTTTTCCCCAGATCGTGACGATCCACCAGGAGCCCTTCGTGTACGTCAAGCCTACGCTGAGCGACGGGACTTGCAAGGAGGAGTTCACAGTCAACGGAGACCCCGTCAAGAAGGTGATCTGCACCGGGCCTAACGACACGTCTCCAGGCAGCCGTGAGTGCTGGGCTAGGTGCGGGTGGGGGACCCGGGACAGCGCAATCAGGAGCCTGCGATGACCACCCTTCAAACCCCCCAGCACGCCACACGGTGCCTCAGTGCTGCTACGGCTTCTGCATTGACCTGCTCATCAAACTGGCCCGGACCATGAACTTCACCTATGAAGTGCACCTGGTGGCGGACGGCAAGTTCGGCACCCAGGAACGGGTACGGCGCCGGCCCGGGGGGGGCGGAGCCTGGAGCGGGAGGGGCGGTGATTGGGAGGAACCTTAGCGAGGGCTTAGGCTGGGGTGGGACCTGGAGTGCGAGGGGCCCTCAACCTGGAGCTGGGTCTGCCGCAGAAGCTCCCCGCCCCGCGACCCCCCGTGATGTGCTAGGGCTGATCCAGGGTTGGGGGGCCTGTCGCAGAAGCTGTGCCTATCCACTCCGCAACCACACCGGCTCTTTCGCCCCACAGGTGAACAACAGCAACAAGAAGGAGTGGAATGGAATGATGGGCGAGCTGCTTAGCGGGCAGGCGGACATGATTGTGGCACCGCTGACCATCAACAATGAGCGTGCACAGTACATCGAGTTTTCCAAGCCCTTCAAGTACCAGGGCCTGACCATTCTGGTCAAGAAGGTCGGCAGGGGCTGAGGGGTGGTGATAGGGTACTGGAAAGTACAGGCAGCACTGACCGACTGTCCCCCTACAGGAGATTCCCCGGAGCACACTAGACTCGTTCATGCAGCCCTTTCAGAGCACACTGTGGCTGCTGGTGGGGCTGTCAGTGCACGTGGTAGCGGTGATGCTCTACCTGCTGGACCGCTTCAGGTGAGTGCAGTGAGGTGGGCCTGGACATCCATTTTCCGGGCGGACTGAACTAGACAGGGGAGGGGCAGGACTGCCTCTCCGCCCTCTCTCCCGCCTGCCCTTTGCACCCTGCAGCCCCTTTGGCCGGTTCAAGGTGAACAGCGAGGAGGAGGAGGAGGATGCTCTGACCCTGTCCTCTGCCATGTGGTTCTCCTGGGGCGTCCTGCTCAACTCTGGCATCGGGGAAGGTGAGGTTGTGCGTAGTCCCTGTCTACTCCACCCCCGCCTCCAGGACCTGACCTAAATCTCTATCCTCAGGTGCCCCCAGAAGTTTCTCCGCTCGAATCCTGGGCATGGTATGGGCTGGCTTTGCCATGATCATCGTGGCCTCCTACACCGCCAACCTGGCGGCTTTCCTCGTCCTGGACCGGCCTGAGGAGCGCATCACAGGCATCAACGACCCGCGGGTGAGGTCCAGTCAGCCTGGGGGCGGGCATTGGCCGGGGAAGGGATTCTGCCTCAAGGGGGATCTGGGCAGCAGCCAGGAGCCCACCCTCTGCCCCTGCAGCTCAGGAACCCCTCGGACAAGTTCATCTATGCTACTGTGAAGCAGAGCTCTGTGGACATCTACTTCCGGCGGCAGGTGGAGCTGAGCACCATGTATCGGCACATGGAGAAGCACAATTACGAGAGTGCGGCGGAGGCCATCCAGGCTGTGCGGGACAAGTGAGCGGCCTGGCGGGGAGGCCACCCTGGCTGGACAGGGCAGTGAGGCGAGAGGGAAAGGGGGCGTCCACCCTCACAGTTAAAATGATTGAGGAGAGTGTCCAGTTGGCAAGGAGAGGGAGTGCAAGTGGGGCAGGGGGGACACGCACGTGAGGGCTCTGGTGACCCCGCCTCTGCTGACAGCAAGCTCCACGCCTTCATCTGGGACTCGGCGGTGCTGGAGTTCGAGGCTTCGCAGAAGTGTGACCTGGTGACCACTGGCGAGCTGTTCTTCCGCTCCGGCTTTGGCATTGGCATGCGCAAGGACAGCCCCTGGAAGCAGAATGTCTCCCTGTCCATTCTCAAGTGAGTTTGCCCATGCGCCTGCGGCTTCTCCTTCTGGAAGGCTTCTCCCTTCTTTGGGAGCTTCCCCACCCGAATCGGACCACCTCCCAAGTGCCCAGTCTCAGGGAGGCAGCGCACTGACCGGACCCCGCCCCGCCCCGGGCCAGGAACTGCCTACACCACGCCCCACCCACCGCAGTCCTGGCCCAATCCGGGCGCTGGCCCACGCCCAGGACCCACGCCCTCGCCGCCGCAGGCCCCGCCCTGGTTCACTGCTTGCTGGTGTTCCAGGTCCCATGAGAATGGCTTCATGGAAGACTTGGACAAGACGTGGGTTCGGTACCAGGAATGCGACTCCCGCAGCAACGCCCCTGCGACCCTCACTTTCGAGAACATGGCAGGTGGGCATTGCATTCCCCGCCGCGGCTGCGCTGAGGCTGAGTAGGGTTCTCCATGGGATGTGGCCTCAGTCACGGCTGAGGCTGGGATTCCTGCCCACAGGGGTCTTCATGCTGGTGGCTGGGGGCATCGTGGCTGGGATCTTCCTGATTTTCATTGAGATCGCCTACAAACGGCACAAGGACGCCCGGAGGAAGCAGATGCAGCTGGCCTTCGCCGCAGTGAACGTGTGGAGGAAGAACCTGCAGGTAGGGCAGGCCACCCTCCGAGGCCTGGCGCCCAGGGCTCGGCCTGGCCATGGCCCTCCTCCGTCCCTGCAGGCTGTGGCACTGGCTCTGGCTCCAGTGGGCAGGACTGGAGCTAGGAGCCATGGCCAGGGGCAGTGGTGAGTGCTCCCAGGGCACAGGGACAGCACTGGCAGGGGGCTGCCTGCAGGTGGCCACATACTGCCAACCCGGCGGAGGGAGGCCATGCACCCTACTCCAAGCCTCTGCCTGACCCCTCTGTCTCCAGTCGCCTGCCAGCACCCATTCCATAGGAAGGCAAGCAGGCAGGGTAAGACAGGGGCCCACCTGTCCTAGCACGTGAGTTCCAGATGCAACTGGCCTCCGCCGCCCAAGTCCCCTCTGCACACTTAAGGGACCCCCTTTCCTGATGTGTCCTTCTGCTCCGTGTCTGCAATCCGAATGGGGCTGGCCCACTCCTGCCTGGTGTCCCAGGCTGAATTCAAGGGGACTTGCTGCCAACAGGGGCAAGGCTGCATGTGGGATGGACTGCCATGGCCCACCAGGGATGGGGATTGGGTGGGCAAAGGGTCCTGTGTAGGTCTGAGCGCTGGTGGCCCATGGCCAAGTTACGGTTCATGCATCTCTTCTCTTTCTCTGGGTGCCTTCCTGGAGCTGTCCTGAGATGGAGCTGGCATTGAGGGCTGTGGGGATGGGGCTGCTGGAGCCCCCACACTGCTCATCTGTCCTGCTCTTGCTCTTGGCCCCATCCCCTGGGGACCTAGTCACTGCTCTTGCTGGCAGGTACAGGGCCATGCTGGCCATCACACACAAGGCCAGCGTCCTGGGAGCTGCCTCTGTCTATCGCTCCATTTCAACACCTGCCTTGGGCACTTGGCCCCTTCCTCAATCTTGATGTGTGCCCCTTGGGGTCTGCAGCTTCCACACAGAGGGGCTGGTGTGACCTGAGGAGCAGCTCCTCTGGTCCTCAGGGGGCTCCTCCTCCCCAGGATGTCTGTAAGCCAGGGCCACCCAGGATCCAGGGAGCCAGGCGGACCTCCCAGGAAGAAAGCCAGCTGGGACCCTCAAGCCCAGCCCCAGCACAAGCAAATTCAGGCCTGAGACCTCGGGCAAGAGAAGAGGCCGCCCTTGAAAATCCAGCTATTGTTCTGTCTGTCCAGCACAGGGAGGCAGGCAGGAGCGAGGGCCCAAGTGGCCGGCCAGGCCGGGCAGCGGCCCCCAAGGAGCAGGCGAGGGCAGGTGTGGCCGCCACCCTTAGCCATCTAATCACTTATACATATTCATTTTAGGATAGAAAGAGTGGTAGAGCAGAGCCTGACCCTAAAAAGAAAGCCACATTTAGGGCTATCACCTCCACCCTGGCATCCAGCTTCAAGAGACGTAGGTCCTCCAAAGACACGGTAAGGGGGAGAGCACCCCAGTCCCACGTCTCCAACTCCTCCCTCGCCCCCCTGTCTGTCTCCCTCTCCTCTACCATCCCACCCTTGCTCCCCCGCCAACCCTGGCCGTCTGTGCCTCTGCCCCCAGTTGGCCCCTCCCCACAAGTCAGCCCTCTGCCCACACATGGGCACTGTCCTCCGAGACTCCTCAGACCCTCCCAGCCCTCACTGGTCCTCAGCTTCCCCATGTGTCTCCACGTTAGTCTGCCCGCCCCGCTCCTCCCATGCCATGACCCACACACCATCCTGAAGCCGTCTCATGTCGTTGGTCAGTCAGTCAGCCTCACCACTCTCGGGGTTGCACCCAGCCCTGAGAGCCAGAGCATCATGTTCCAGGTTTCCCTGCCAGGAGGCCACACCACTTCTTTGTGACATCCCTGTTTCTATCGCCTCCCTCTGAGGGGCCTGCCACCCTCACTCCTGCCCTGCAGGGTCCTGGAGGGGGTGGCTGTGATGTCCCCAGACACCTGTCTCACCTGTCTCACCAGAGCCATGCCTGTCGCACCCTCCATGTGGTCTCTGTGTGGGCCGGGGCTGGGGGCCGGGCCTGGGCCAAGCTGGGTGGATGGCTGGGGCCTGGTGTTGGAACTGGCCCCAGCCCAGGGGCCTGTCAGGTGGGGAATGGGGTGGGACCAGAGGGGTGGCTCTGCCCCAGGGCTGAGCAGGACACGGCTGGTGAGGCGGCAGCCCCCAGAGGGTCTAAGAGCAGGTGGGGGTAGCCCCACAGCCCTAACCTGCAGAGCCCAGGGTGACACTCAGGTTCCCAGATGTAGGCTCGGGAAGGGGAGGCTGACAGGTACCTCTGCTCTGACCCCCCAGGGACCCCCCAGGGCCACTGTCAGACCCAGGCCTCTGCCTTTTGAGCCCAGACTCCTGTATCATGCCTTGGGCAGCTCATCACTGCACTGGAAATGCACAGAAAAAAAAAGTCCTACGGCCTGGTGTGGTGTGCACACCTGTAACCCTAGTGACTTGGGAGGCTAAAGCAGGAGGATCACAAGTTTGAGGCCAACCTCGGCAACTTAGAAAGGTCCTAGGCAACTTAGCTTAATAAAAAAATTAAAAAGTACAAGGATTGGGGATGTAGGTCAGTGGTAAAACACCTCTGGGTTCAATTCCCAGCACACACACACACACACACACACACGCAAAAAAGAAAGAAAGAAAGAAAGAAAAACAAGGTCTCCAAAGGGACCTTGCCTTACTAAAGGCACCCTGTCCCAAGAACACAGAGTCAGCATAGACCTCGGCCCAGCAGCCACCCTGCAGCCCAGGGGCCAATTTGACCTCCAGTTCCTAGGAAGCCCCTCTTACCCATGGGCAGCATCACCCAAAGGGGTTTATACCCCAGGAAGGAATTGGGATTTTCAGCCTCTCCCCCTTACACAGGAAGTGGGGGCAGACCTCCAAGGTATAGATAGGACTTGGCCCAGAGCAATCCAAGTCCCAGGGCAAAGTCACCAGGATGCCTCAGGAAGGCCTGTGAGGCCTGGCTGCTCAGTTCCCCGAGGCAGGGGCTGGGCACAGGGAAGATGGATGCACAGTGAGGGTCCAAGGGCTGTGAGCAACTGGAGGCTTCAGTAGCTGGTGGAAGCACAACCCTCAGGACTGTCCAGCCCAGGGGAAGTGGGCAGGACCTATGCTTAAGGTCTGAGCCGGGGGCCACTAGGGGACGCTGGGAAGTGGGAGGGAGAGGACTGTGGGTTGGGTTAGTCAGATGGATGGGATGTCTCCTTGCAGACAGGAGAAACAGCTCTTCTTGGGCAAGGTGGCCAAAGGGGGAGGGACACAGAAGTCGTGCAGGTGATGGGCCACTTTCAGAGGGTGGCACCAAGTCCCAGCACCAATGCCTGGTGCTGGCCTAAGAACAGTTCAGAACCCTGCATGGTGCCCTTCTGGGGACATACTCCCAGTGGAATCCTTGCCTGATCCTGGGCACTAGGGACCGTCCTCTGGGGCCAGCCTTGGCGCCAGGTGGTATCTGGGGCTGGCCCCCTTCTGCAGTGTTGACTATGGGGCTCTGCCACCGGGATTTGGGGGGGTCGGGCAGCCCAGCTCCCACCCTGTCTCTGGGGCTGGGCGCCTATTCAGAGGGAGGCCTGGGTGGGGGCTCCTGTGGGCGGGTGGGGTCGGTCCAGCTGCTGAGATCCTCTGCCCCTGTCCTGTGGCCCTCCGGGCCAGAGTGGCACTGGGCGCTCAGGGCTGGGATCCCTGGCGGCCAGGGGCCGGCGGGTATTGATTGTTGGTTCTTATTTATAGAGCACCGGGGGTGGACGCGGCGCTTTGCAAAACCAAAAAGACACAGTGCTGCCGCGACGCGCTATTGAGAGGGAGGAGGGCCAGCTGCAGCTGTGTTCCCGTCATAGGGAGAGCTGAGACGCCCGCCCGCCCTCCTCTGCCCCGCCCCCGCAGACAGACAGACGCGGGACAGCGGCCGGCACGCAGAGCCCCGGAGCACGACGGGGCCGGGAGGAGCACCCCCGCCTCCCAGGCCGCGCCCGCCCGCCCGCCGGTCGCCGCCGGCGGCCCCCGTCCCGCCCGCGCACCCCGCGCCGGGCTAACGCGCCTTGTCTGTATTTCTATTTTGCAGCAGTTCCATCCCTCTGATATCACGGGCCCGCTCAACCTCTCAGATCCCTCGGTCAGCACCGTGGTGTGAGGCCCCCGGAGGCGCCCACCTGCCCAGTTAGCCCGGCCAAGGACACTGATGAGTCCTGCTGCTCGGGAAGGCCTGAGGGAAGCCCACCCGCCCCAGAGACTGCCCACCCTGGGCCTCCCGTCCGTCCGCCCGCCCTGCTGCCTGGCGGGCAGCCCCTGCTGGACCAAGGTGCGGACCGGAGCGGCGGAGGACAGGCCGAGCTGAGCCGGCTGGGCAGGGCCACAGGGCGCTCCGGCAGAGGCAGGGATCTGCCCTGGGGGCTCTGAGCATTGGGGCGAGGGGCCTAAGCGGCCCCAGGCAGAGGGGCTTGGGGCAGAGATGGCAGCCCCATCCTTACCCCCAGTCACCACCCTGAGCCACAGGGGGGCCCATGGCCCCAGCTGGCCGGGTCTCCCCTCCTCCAGCTTCTGCTCTGCAGCCTAACTCTACCCCTCTCTTTTTGCTGCACCTCCCCCCACGCCCCCTCCCCCCACCCCGACCCCATTCGCTGGGCTGGCCCTGCCCTTCCCCACAGTTATGCCTGACTCCCCGGCTGGCAGCGCCTCCCCGGGGCCTTTGGGGCGCCCCGCTGCCTCGGGCCTCCTTCAGACTCAGGGCTGAGCCTTGTGTTGACCTGCAGCCCACGGTGGGCCCCAGATGCTGGCTCGTACTGCCTTCAACCCTGCTCGGCACCTAGGACATGG
>JAJEJO010054080.1:0-23101 GCA_020662805.1 Glaucomys volans
GGTGGGCTGTCGGGGCAGAGATTGACAAAGGAAACAATGCTACTTCCAAATTTACTGCTGTTTGATATTCACCTTGAGAACTGGAGTCCACCTTCTGTTGTCTTGGCCAATCAAACTAGACCATTTAACTCCTTCATGTTGGATAGGAAAGTTTTGACCCTAGTTGGTCATCTCCAGAGCTGTCATGCTGATCATCTTATTCAGGGAGGCTTCATCCACAACTCAATTCTATGTTAATGTGGTGCTGGGATCAAAAACTGGGCAGACTTCATCTTTGTGGACTCCTGCTGCTAAAGGAAATTTCTTTCTAATATACATTAAGAAACCCATGATCAAAAATCCTTCCTTTGTAATGATACCAGTAGACCTTGTCAGGAGTTCATCCCATTGATCTTTCCTTCTTGATGTATTTCTTCATTGATTCCCTTTGTTTTACATGTTTATTTTCAGGGTTAATAAGCCTGTTCTTGCTCAACAAATGACTTGATTGCTCATTAAGAGTAATTTAAAGAAACCCTGTGACCCTGCTGTTATTAGTTCACATTCCATTGCTCATTACCACTACCTAAAAAGCTTAATGTGAGTTTCTTAACTTTTGGTTTGAATTTTTCTGAGTTGTAATCTGTGATTTTGTATATGACAATAAACTTTTTAATATTTGTTTTCATATTTGTATAACTTGGTTTCATTTCATTCTTTGATAAATGCCTATCAAATTAACTTTTGTATGGTGTAAAGTAGTGAAGTCCATTTATTTCCATATAAATTTCAAGTTACCAGTGATAGCTGTTGAAAAGATTTCTTTTGTTCCTTGAATAGCCTTCACCTAAATGCAATAAAACACTTGACTATCTTTATGTGGGTCTATCTGGGGACATCTGTGTAGTTACATTGATCCATTTGTCTTTTTTACACCAATATGACACCTTTGATTATTGTAACTTTTATAAAGCTCTTTATCTATGGTAGTCAAAAGCCTCCAATTTTACTCAACTTTTTCAAGTTTATTTGTGCTACTTTTGGTACTTTGCATTTCTGTGTGAATTATACATTCAGCTTGTAATGTTTTGAAGATGCTTCCTGAGATTTTAATTTGGATTGCATTGAATCTACAGATAACTGTTGATAAACAAATGTCTAAAGAATATTTGAGTTTAAATCCATAAAGATGATATTTCTCACAACTTAAGTTGCCATAATTTATCTTAGCAGTATTTTGAAATTTCACAATATAAATTTTATTAATTACAAAGTATTTTTACTTTATTCTGCTATTACGAATATTTAAATATACCCAAACATTTGCTCATTGACTGGAAATGCAATTGATTGTTAAATGTAGACCTTCTGTACTGGTAACTTGCTAAGATCATTTATTGATTCTAACAGTTTCTGAGTATTTTCTACCTATTCAACCTTGTCATTTGCAAACAAAGATAAATTTATCTTTTTATTATCTTCATGCCTTTAATTTATCTTTTACACTGTGTAGAATCTTCAGTACAACATCAAACAGAAAGTGGTACAAAGGGCTTCCTTACCTGTTCAAGACTATAGAAGAAAAGCATTCGTTATATTAGCAATAAGTAAATATTAGCTGTGATTTTTAAATTGCCATTTATTTGGTTGTGAATGACTCTTTCTGTTCCCAGTTTTAGGAGGGTTTTGCTTGTCTTCTTGTTTTAGTGAGCAGTGAATGTTTTGATGTTTTAATTTTTATTAACCTATTTCTGTCTTTATTGAAATGATCATATTAACCTCTTCTTATTCTATTAATGGGGTTAATTGGTTAATTTTTAAATTGTAATCAGCTTCATGTTCTTGGAATAAAAATGACAGGGTCATTTTATGTATATCCTATATGTGACTTTTAAAATAAGTTATTGAGGATAATTTCTTCTGTATTTATGATATGCTGATGATTGAATTCTATTTAGTTCAATGTAATTATAAGGTCTATGTATCCACAATAGATTGGTCTCATGAAATGTGATGGAAAGTGTTTTCTCCTAATTTATTTTTTGGAAGTTTGGTAAGATTTGTAGCAATAAGTTTTTAAATTTGAAAGAGTGACCGGTGAAGTCATTAAAAAACTTTTGAGTACACCTTCAATTTCTATTTCATTTAAATATCTACTTATTTTCTATTTTACTTTTGTTGAATTGGTTTTTATAGGTTGTATTTTTCAATGAATTTCTCCATTAAATCTAATTTGAATTAATTGTTGGCAAAGCTTGAAATAGTCCCTGTTAAACATTTTGATATTTGTAGGATTCATGGCTATGTCTCCTCTTTCGTCTCAGAATTTGGCATTTGGAAGATTTTTCTTTCAGTTTTTTTTTGTACCCAATTTTTAAAATAATTTTCCATCACTGATTTGTACTTTTTGTCCACCACCCCAAGTGTGCTGAAGTTCTTATAGAGGTGGTATTTAACCGACAGAAATATTTGTGAGAAAGTGGCATTTTAAACTATTGGTTCATTTGAAGAGAGAGCCTACAGAATGGGAGAAAATCTTTGCCACCTGCTCCTCAGATATAGAGCATTAATCTCCAGGATATATAAAGAACAGACACTTCAAAGAAGACGAAATACCAGGGGCTGAGATTGGGGCTCAGTGGTAGAGCACTTGGCTAGTACATGTGAGGCACTGGGTTCGAGCCATAGCATCACATAAAAACAAATAACTGAAGGTATTGTGTCCATCCACAACTAAAAAACAAAAATAAAAAAGAAATATGATCAGTCAACAAATGAATTCTCCTCCCTCAGCCTCCTGAGTTACTGGGATTACAGGTGTGTACCACCATGCCTGGCCTTTGTTATATCACTATCTTTAGTTGTTTGTTTTTCCACTTGATTTTAATTATTATTTTGTCAAGATTCTAACCAAAGTGAATTATTGACATTTGTTTTACTTTGCCCTGAATATATAACTTTACTTAAGGCAAAGGAATAGCCTTTACATGTGGGAGTATATTGAGTTTTTACATACACAAGGAAACAAAAATGAATAAGAGATATAAACCAGGATACATTTTTAGTTTACTTTAAATGAATTCATTTACTTATCCATGCATTTATTCATTTGAATGATAATTTTCATTTGCCTGCTATGCACCAAAGAAGACACTAGTGATAAGAATGCAGGATTTGAAAAGAGAACAGACCCAGGCTATTTTCCCAACTTGGTGGGTTATCCAAAGGGCAAAGTTAAATTTCTTGACTGGGCCTATGATGAGTGTTGGGAGGATATCCTGCAAGAAGCACTTCTTTAAGAAGCTGTATTCAGAGATTTGATAAGACTATGGAGGTAAAAATGAGAGAGCAGGAGTGGGAGGAAAGGATTCTTTTTGGTCACTACCTGTCATAATCACCCATCAAGACCATCTTGAGTCAGAGAGGCCAGGATCTCTGCATGTTGTTCAAGCCCCACTTCCAGCAGAGAAAAGATGTAGGTTGTGGCTAATGTGCCCATAACCAAGTGCACCTGGCCTGTCCATTTATAATTTTCCATTCATTTTTCTTCCTTCTTGCTGACACTCAACTCTCACCAAAGCCATCTGTAGGACCTATCTGTAGGCAGAACTTAGACTATATCAGGATTTAGAAGCTGGTTCTCTGAGTCCTACTTCTCTTGAGCTTTACACAATTTTTTGGATTGTTTTGTTTTTCTTGTGTATTTTTCAGTGGTCTTGGAAAATTAATTTTTAATACCTTTCTTCCTCTCAACTAAAGGAAAAAAATAAAAAAAAACATACCTGGCCACATGAGGACCGAGTAGATGGGGAAATGCTGGGGCCAAAGAGGACGGGTGGGGAGTAATGTCCTGCAAAAGATGCCCTGGAGAACGTCTAGGACAAAGACACTGCCCAGGGACAAAGGATAGAGAGGGAAAATCAGGAAGAGGCTAGGGCAGAAAAATTGGATGTTTCTATACTATTTTGCTCAGATATTCCTCATTCAGGGTTGTATCTCTGATGCCTTCCTGGCATGATTCCTCCAGACAGTGATTACTTGCCCCCCCGACTCCTATACTTACATGTTTGGGAATAACAGCTTTGGGCACTTCAATTTGCTCATCCTCAATCTAGTTCCAGATTTAACTTTTCATTTTTTTCAAGAAATTTTATCACGTACATTTAAATGGTTATTTTAATGCAATAGGGCTACCCATCATTCTCATTGCTACAAGAAAAGCAATAATCAACTCATTCAACAAATCCTGCATACACCACAGGGTTGTTAACTGCAGTCCTCAGTGTTCACATTAGAGCTTTCCTGCTTGCTCATCCCTATTTGCTGCTTTGTAGCTTTTGACCTGTGCACCCTCATTTCCTCCTCCTAGACTGACCTTGGGAATCATTATTTTATATATAGACTGTTTTTTTTTTCTTTTTGTGGTGCTGGAGATTGAACCCAGGACCTTGTGCATGCTGGGCAAGCACTCTACCAACTGATATTTTGACTTTTTAATAAAAGATCTACACATAAGTGAGTGTTCTTTTGCAGCGCTCTTTTTTCCTGTTTTGGATTATTTCACTTAGAATAATGTCCTCCAAGTCCATTCATATTGTAGCAAATGGCAGGATCTCTATTCTTGAGACTGAAAATATTCATATGTAAACACACACATATACATACACAAACACCACTTTTGTTATCTGTTCATCTTTTGATTCAGCTTTAACTTCACTTTCTCTCTCTTTAAGCTCCTCCAGGTCTGGCAAAGACTCAACATTCTCAGAATCCCTAAGACCAATCAGCCTCATCTCCTGGGAGCTCAGGACAGTCTCCAGGGTCAATTTCACACATAATAGTAATGGTGCCTTTCTGTGTGAGGAGGGAACTAATTCTGGCACCCCGGAGGCCTTCGCTTAGGTGATTTAATAGGGCCACACCTTGGATCCTGAGAGCAGGAAAGTAAGGTCTGGAGAGATGCAGGGTCATGAGTGTGCTCTCCCAAAGCTGTGTGAGTGTTTGCTAAAGCGCACACACACATGTGCACCCTCACCCAAGCACATTCGCAGCAGGTGTCTTGGGCCGGCTGCCCAGGCTCTCACTGCCCCATTTTCAGGTAAGAAGTTCCAGGTAAGGGTGGAGTTCAAGTTCACATTCTAGTTGGCTGGTTTCTGAGCTCAGCTGTTGAGAAGCCCATTCTTCATCACCACTGCAAAGTCTTCATAAAAAAAAATCACCACTACTACATCCGATCTATTATCTGCTAAAAAAGGATAGTCTTCAATTTTTGGATGCAGGATTCTATTAAGAACTTTAGAGTTGTATGAATTAAAAAATTTGTTGCTAGATTTCAGCTTTTGCTTTCTGAGAGGGGAAATTTTATCAATTTAATTTTGTGTGTTTCTGTCCATATTTGTTTTTCTTATTTTAAACTCTACTTCTTAATGGAAATACATTCAGTTCTTATTATATTCACATACATTTAATAAGAAATTTTATTAAGGAATAATTAACCAGTCTGTCTTAATAAAACATTTATCAAAACACATTTTCTCAGATTCTGACACTCTTATACTACATTATTACTGCTGTAATATTACATTTAATCTTACACTATGTTGATTTGTATTTTGTCAAAATTTCAGAATCAATTGTGTGTACCTTAGCATTCTCATTTTTGTTTTCCACTTGGAAGCTCTTGATTTTGTATTACTGAAGCTCAGGTGGTTTCTTTCCTGCTCCCCTCAGGTACTTCACCAGGGTGCCACCATGATTATCTGCAATGTCACTGGCCATCCTTCTTTCTTCATCCTCCAAGGCATTCCTGGGATGGAAGATAAACACAAATGGATGTCTATCCCCTTCTCCTCTATGTACTTCATCACAGTGCTGGGGAACTGCACCATCCTCTTCACCATTTCCACAGAGCGCTCCCTGCATAAGCCCATGTTCCTGCTCCTGTGTTTATTGGCCCTCACAGACCTGGGCATGTCTACAACCACCATTCCAAAGGTGCTGTGCATCTTCTGGTTTGGCCAGAGTGAGATCAGCTATGAAGGCTGCCTAGTCCAACTGTTCTTCATCCACTCCATCTCTGCCATGCAGTCGGCCATCCTGATGACCATGGCTTTTGACCGCTACGTGGCCATCTGCAAGCCCCTGCACTATGCCACCATTCTTTCCAATAGTCGCATTGGGCTCATTGGCCTAGTGAGTTTGGTGAGAGCCATCCTCTTCATTCTCCCCATGCCCATCCTCCTCCAGCATGTGCCCTTCCATGCCAACCGTGTCATCCCCACCACCTACTGTGAGCACATGGCTGTGGTCAAGATGGTGTGTGTGGACACCACAGTCAACCGGATGTATGGTCTGGTGGTGGCCCTGCTGGTTGTTGGGATAGACATCTCTGCCATCGCCTCATCTTATGTGCTAATCATCCGAGCTGTACTGCGCCTCTCTTCTAAGGAAGCCCACCACAAAGCAGTCAACACCTGCACCACACACATCTGTGTCATGCTGATCTCTTACACCCCTTCGCTCTTCTCTTTTCTTACTCACCGCTTTGGCAGAGGCATTCCACCCCACGTCCACACCATTCTTGGCAACCTCTACTTCCTTGTACCTCCAATGCTCAATCCAATTATTTATGGAGTGAAAACCAAGGAGTTTCGGGATAAAGTAACTAAGTACAGTTGCTGGAGGAAGAGCCTGTAGCCATGACCCAAGGGCAGAAACTTGTGTGATAATCCAACAGTCAGTCATGGGTACAAGGAAACCATGTGAAATGAAGGCAGTTTAGGGGGGAATTGACTAGTGATGGAAACATGCCATGCCCGTAGATTAGCTGACAGGATGTTCATCCTTGGACAGAGAAGCTAAGAGGCAAGAGCCTTTCTTGATCTCAGTAAGTCCAAAGCAAAGCAGTTAAACCCTGTGAAATAAAATAATGGTATCTGCTCTCCATAGCTGACAATGCTTGGGAAGTTATACCGATAAAGTATGAAGAACCATGTTGAACAGCACCACACACTAAGCACATGTAACATGGGGTGGAAAGTCTACATTTGGAGAGAACATAAGAGCAAACAATCACCTGCCCATCACTGATGAATAGTATTTTCTTTGCCAAGGCAAGGCCAAGGTGCATGTGGACATGGGGTGAGTATTTGTATTTGTGAGTCAAGGGGACGGTGGGGAGTGGAGGAGTTTGTCTGAAGGGAGTGAGAAGGACAGGAAAGTTCAAAATTGAATTTCAAGATAACATTTTATTGCCCCTATTGCAGAAGACTTACATCTGGGCAATTGGACTCGCCACTGCCTTGTGGACCTTGTAGAATGTATACTGGAAACACAATATCCAATCTCCAGAGAAAATTGATGGGAAAATGGATAAATAGGAAGCTCCTAAATACAAAAGGTTAACATTGATTTTAACTAAATTCATATTTGTAAAAACTCCTTGAGTCTATTCTCCTGCTTGTCTCTACTAATTCTAGCATCTGAGAAGACTCTTCTGTGCAGAGACATCCTTGAGAACATTCTGTTAAGGGTTACAATCATATAACTATAAATTGGAAATTATTATGAAGTGGTATTTAAGAATTGTGTAATTAACAATCAATGTGATTGAGCACAGACCTAAGACCTCCTTTGGGATCAATAAAGAGTTCACCCTTTGAGCCCACACCACAGAAATATTTAAAATATACCAATTTTTAGCATCAAAATATTATGAAAATTTATTATGAAAAATGCGTTTCCACAATTACACCTAATTTGAGTAGCTGTAGAATATATTCTTTAAAACTACATTTTTAAAACTCCTAGAAAGTAAAGAGCCTCTTTAAGTATGCGTAGTTCCAAATCGTTACTTCTTCACGAGTCTTTCTTTTCACACAGAACTAAATAAGAACATTACTACTACGATTTTTTTATTCTTGCTGCTATTATTTGGATCTCTTTTTTTTACACTGTTCTTAAAGACATATGTGTATTTGGCAAAGCAGGAAGTGTGGTAGAGTGTACAGCAGAATGACAAAGTCTTCTCCTTTTCCACATTGCTATATCTTACAGTTCTACTGGAAAACTACAAATTTGATTCTTTTAAAATGTGGGTAGGACAGAGGATAGAAACTGAACATGTCAAAATTGATTCAATTAGTTAATAGCAGAAGAGGGGGAGAGTTGTCAAGCCTCTGACTGCAATGCAAGAAAACCTCATCAGAAGCAACCAAACCTGGAGGAGTTTCAGAGGAATGTAGTCTGTTGATATTGGTTACAATGTAGCAGAGCTATCTCAAAGATAGTGTGATTTCATGGAAATTCCTACTTTGGATTGCTGAAATACACTTAGAATTTAATTCGAAGGTGTTCAAGCAATAGTTTACAAAAGGAAAATGAAAAAGATTTCAAATGGTACCAGGTGTCTTTCCACCCCATTCTATTTAATTGTCTGCCATTTACTTAAGTCTAGTATTAATGGGAATTAATATTGTTTTGATATGTTTTTAAAAGGCTAATTTATTTTTAATAAATTGTTTAATATTTTTAATATTTTGGGGTTATATAAACAGCAAGGTCTGTCACCATTAAGGTAATCAGACATCCTTGTTTATATCAACCCAAAATCCTCAAAACTCAAACTGGGACATTCACATGTGGATGGATGGCACATTGGGTCACTCTAAGTTTAGTGTTTCAATATTTTAACTTTTAGCAGCTTACTAAGTGCAAACTTAAGAAAGAACACATTCTTCACAAAGGATAAGATTCATCTTTACATGTATTCTGTGCAAAAAAATATGCAGTGAAAATAATCAAATAATATCTGTTGGCAAAATTAATTTATAGTGTACAATTTACACAAATGCAAAGATATTATTTGTATTTTTTGTTGGTTTATTTAATGCTCTAAGTGATTATTCCATATCAATAGGCTTATTTTATCACTTCTCAAAGCCTGATAGCCTGCCTTTGTATGTTTGTCAGCATGAATTGAAAAAGTTACCTACTGATAGACAGATGATTGTTTCCAGGCTTTTGTTTTTGAAAAGTATGTGAGCACCTTGCTATGTTGACTGTATTTTCGGTTTTTGCACAAAATAATTATTACTAAAAAATAAATATGTAAAAATAGCTGTCACAGAAGAAAATATGTGCACTTTTAGTTTTCTCTTGTAGCAGTTTTGCCTGATCATCAAATTCACAGCTAAAATGTAAACATTAAAATATAATGTGTAGAAGGTCAGCATGCCCCCAGATAATGAGTGGTAATATTTTATCATGTGCAGTTTTTTCTCAGAGCTGTTGTAACAAATTGCCACATACTGGGTACATTTTTCTTTCTCTTACTGTTAGAGATACCAGTCCGAAGTAGATTTGTCAGCTCTCTGAAATATCTTGGGGAGGATCTTTCTCTGCCTCTCTTCTACTTCTGATGGTTGCAGTCAATCCTTAGCATTCATTGCCTTGAACACACATCCCTCTAACATCTGGCTGTGAACCCATGGAGTCTTCTCCAGGTGCTTCTTCACAGCATCGTTTTTTTCCTGGGTGCATAGATCCTTCTGCTCATACATTCCACCCTAGCCCAGTACAATTTCTTTTCAACTTTATTGCATCTGCAACAACTTCATTTTTAAACAGGGTCACATTCTATTTAGATGTGAATTTTGAAGGGTACATTATTCAAACCTGTAAAATGCATGTCTGTTCCGACATATTTATTATGGAAAGAAATTCTCTATTATTATTACAATAGGGAAATAGCGTGTTTATACACACTATAATATATTATTTACCCTAATATTATTTGACATCGACCCATGATAGTATATGCAGATTCACTGTTTAAAAACTGTTTCATAGTTTTCTTTAATCCTGTATTGTACACATTTTGGTTAATCCCAATTATTTGTTTCTGTAAATAATGATTTGGCTATAGAGCAGAACTTGAAAAATCATGGCCTGTGGGCTAAATTCAGACTGCAACCTATTTTGGTAAACAGCCAAACTTATTTGTTTACATATCATCTATGGCTGCTTTTGAACTACAGTGATGGGGTTGCTTTGTTGTGACTTAGATACCATTACTTGCAAATGCGAAAATTTAAATGTCTGAAACTATGCAGGGAGAATTTACTGACCTCTGCCTTAAACATCACAGGAGTCAGAGAGAGAGAGAGACACGCATACCTTGTTTTACTCATAATTTTCTTCTATCTGACTTTGTAAAAAAATTCACAGTCAATTGAAAATAGTGAAAACATACATGTTAAAGTTTTGTGTGCATTTCATTAGGTCCTGTGAAGAGTGAAGTAAACATGCATTAAGTTAGCACTTTTGCTCTTGTGCTGTGAATTCTTACAGCATACAGGTCTCCCTGGCCATTTGGTACAGTCCTATGTTCTGATAAGCACCCCAGCTCCCCAGAAAAGTAGCCACAGCAGCAAATCTAGAAGTCATGCCTATAATTTTCACATTCGGGCTCCAACTTCACAATTATGAAGTTCATTCTCAAACAGAACTTCTTCAAGAAACATAATCTGGCTTGTAGTTTCTCTGACTCTAAATTCTATCATAGGAACAACCTTCAATTTAAGGATTCTTCAAGTACTGTCCCCTTATCATTTGTTGTGTAGGTCCAATCATATGGCTTACTAACCTCTGTGGAGTCTTCACCCTCAATCCTGCTCTCCAGCTAGTCTTCAGCACTTTTGCTTTGCAAATTCCTTCCTAGTTGTTTACCTACCTTAACCATCTGTAGCTTTGAACCAAATCCCAAAGCTAGAGCCTTGCTGGGCTCTTAAAACATTATCTCCAAATATCACCTCAGGGGAAGAGGCACATGCACTTCATCAGCTACCTTCACTTTCACTTTATGACCTGGGTCTTGCTACTATTAGCTTCCAGCACCCAAGACGTGATGGCTCTGGAAACCCCAGATCACCCCAACTGAGGCAAAACTGATAGGGGCCACAGAGAACACATGGAACAGCAGTGGGGGCAAAGAACATCAGTAGCCTCTGCCTCCCTCCTCCCAGGCCTTGGATTTAGGGCAGTTACTACACCCAGTGCCACCTTTCCCAAATGGGGTCATTTGTTTGGCAGCAACAGATAAGGTATGACCATCTGTCCATTAGCTTTCTATAATGATCTGGGTTCTGCCAGACTTGCTACATTACGAAGTCAGAAACATGAATTTAAGAAATCAGCAGCCTATCATGAATGATGGGACTTGCGTCTGAGCAGGACCATAGAGTATAAGCAAACTGCAGGAGCCAGAAGTCCAGGCTCTCGTGTTAGTCGCCAGAGTTGCACCAGTGCCATTTCAGCATATGCATCTATGAATGGGTTGGGGTTGGGGGACCTGGCCTGACTGACTCAGGAAGGGGGAAATGTCTGGTACAGTTTAGAGACTGGCCATCTTGATAAGTGGGTTGAGAGAGATTGCACTGCAGCCACATTCAGACATAGTCCTAAGAAAGAGGTGAAAAGGATAATGTTTCAAATGAGTAGAATGTGAGTGGTGCAAGAGTCATCTACTCTAAAAGAAAGAAGTGATCAGTGGTGAGGTATATATACTGGGGCAATGCCCAGTGGCTAGCTGTGAGTTGGATAAGGATTAGTGGCAAGGAGATCTAGGTAACGGCACATGGTTTGGAAAATGGGAATAGACACAAAATTTGCTGACTTTGTATCACATAATAATTACTTTTAGTGAAAATAATAGAAGATGAGGTGAATAAAGTAGGACCCTTGCATTCACTCCTGTTATAGGAAATAAATACTCCAACCTTAGCTGTTGTTTTGAACTTCTCTTAGGATTTCATATTACCCAGTATATTCTTCTGCTTATCCAGAGTTTTAGTACTATAATTCTCCATCAATAAGATTATACCTTGAAGACAATAGAATACCTAGTAACTTTTTGCCTCAGTCTCCCTATGAATACTGCCATGCTGATCATGATGGTGGCCAAAAGTCAGTGTCAGGCATAAATCCTCCCTCCATCCTCTCAACTCCAACAGGTAGAAAAGGCATGAAGAAGCCACCATAGATTCAAGGTCTGACTCTCTCACTTTTCTCACTATCCCAAGTTTTCCTAATAAATACTTCACCAAAACAATTTCATAGTTAAGAGTGACCTGGCACACTTCTTTACTAAGAGAATGAACAGAAGAACAGACTGGAGTGAATGTTATTTCTCCTTTTTTATAAGAGTTATAGGAAGAGTCTCTTACTTATTATTCTGTTTGTAGGCATCTTCTCACTTTAAAGATGAGCAAGATGTGGTGAATTCCAAGGGCGAGGATTATCCAATACAAAAGGCTTGTTTTGTTTACAAACATTAGACATAGTCTCAGAATTTATACTTTGTTCAGTTCACTGAAGTGAAGAGTAAGGTAGGACTCCTCAGGAGCCATATCCTCCATATCATTGTCCTTTTAAGAATTTCAAGCACAATACAGATTTGTAGGGTGTTTAGTTATATAGCATCTTTTTCCACAATTTTAAATTCAATAATCTCATTTGATTTTAAATTTATGTTAAGCCTGTGATTATAATATTTCTCACCTTTTCATATACTTTGTATTTTGATTTTCTTTAACTCTTTTAGAAAGGGATCATTTCTATTTAACCACTTAATCTTGCATCTGCCTTTGTACATGGTGCAATTGATCTGTTGATAAGTATATATTTAAATAACCAAATAGAAACTTCACTCATTACAATGATTTAAAACATATCAACAATTAATGGACATGTGAAAGGAAATCTAATAGAGTAGAACAAGAAGAAGGGAAGAAGGGAGGGAAGACAGAAGGGGGACAGGGGAGAAAGAAGGGGGAAACATGAGCCGAAATCAAATTCCATGCACGTATGAGTTTGCTAGGATGAACCCCAAACTACTATGTATAACTATGAAGTATAGTAGTAATAACAACAGTAATAAAACCATATCAAGCAAGCATTATTCATCACAACAATACAACCTGCTTTATAATGCATGATCCACATCACTCTGGAGCACTTCAAATAAAGGTACATCATTTCAGGTACAGGTGGCTTCCTTCTTACATATGCTTTTAAATGTGTAGTTCTAGTCACAGAAGTCTCTTCAGTTAGGCATCTGGATACATGTTTTTCCTTCAATAAAATCTTTTGTAATTTGTATTTCAACAGGAAGGAAGAAAGGAAGAAAGGAAGGGAGGGAGGGAGGAAAGACAGAAAACCTCCATGGACTGTTCTTCCCACTCATTTGGAGATACAACTGGGTCTTGGATGGCTGGGCAAAAGCAATGTCAGTTGTCCTCATTGTTCATTCACTAGCAAGATTACCTGTGATACTCACATCCTATTCAGATGCTCTGCCCAGGCATTTGGTTACCTTATCCGTATTTCCCTCATCTTCATACCATAGATGATGGGGTTGAGCACTGAGGGTAGGAGAAGGTAGAGATTGGCGAGAAGAATATGGGCATGGGGTGGGATATTGCGACCAAGGCAGTGGGTGACAGAAGAAAAGAGTGCAGGCACATAAGTGACAAGGATGACAAAGAGGTGGGCTGAGCAGGTGTTGAGGGCTTTGAAGGTGGCCCCTCGAGAGCTGAGGCGTACCACGGCCTGCAGGATCAGGGCATAAGAGGAGCCAATCAGCAGCAGATCAAGTCCGACCACGAGCAAGATCACAAAGAGTCCATAAATTCGATTGGGTCTAGTGTGGTTACAGGCCATTTTCACCACAGCCATGTGGTCACAGTATGTGTGAGGAATGACCTTGTGGCAGAAAGTTAACCTCTGAAGTAGAAGAGGCATGGGCAGGATGAGAATCACACCCTTGGCTACAGCCAGCAGTCCCACATGCCCAACTAGAGAGTGGCTCAGAATTGTGTTGTAGGGTAATGGTTCACACACAGCCACAAAGCGGTCAAACGCCATTGCAACAAGTATGGCTGATCGTACCACTGATGCACCATGGATGAAGAACATCTGGGTGAAACAGGCACTGGAAGCTATGTCTCCATCATTGAACCAGAAGAGGCACAGGAGCTTGGGCATCAGAGCCAGAGTAGATATGAGGTCAGTCACCATCAGCAGGGCCAGGAACAGGTACATCGGTGTGTGTAGTGTGGGCTCTGTGACCACCAGGAAGAGGACAGCAGTGTTGCCAATGAGGACAGCCAGAAACATGGAGGAGAAAGGAAGAGATAGCCACAAGTGCTGTGACTCTAAACCAGGTATGCCCATCAGAGTGAAGGTCATGAAGCTGGAATGGTTGAAGCGTAGCATGGTGGAAACTTGTTGGTAGTTGTTTGAAAAAAAAGTTTAGACACCTGTCAATGAGATATGTGTGGTGGGTCATTTTAACTTGTTCAGATTTTAATGACTTGCTGAGTTGGGGACCAGAGAAAGGTGGTAGGAATTCTTAAGTCACAGTCTGGTTTCAGTTTTATTTCTCAATACCTAGGCCTATTTCTCAGCACTTGAGTGTCCAACAGTATTCTTTATGGGGATCTGCATTCTTTTCTGCATAAGACATGATTCTCACCCGTTCCATTTAAGTCCTCCTATACTGTAAATTTTTTTTTCTGAAGTTCTAAGTAAGTATAGGAGATCCCTGAGGAAATAAAGGAAGAACATGCTAGAAGAACCATGGTATTTTCATTGGAAATTTCCAACATAACAAATAGAGAAAATATGCTTTCTCATTCCTTGTTCCACCAGGACTGCGTGGCTGTTGACCTTATTAAATCTCAGGTGATATTCTCCTTTTAGGAACCTACTCTCTTTGATATGGATGCTTTTCTCCCATGGGGCCCACTGTTCTTGAGGACAAAACATGTAAGATACAATGTCCAAATAAGGACACTATGAGGTGGATGTGTGCCATCATCTCCTCATATGCACATATGCACTTGCTGGACAGCCCGTTGAGGTTTTGACCTAATTTATGCATCTCTCTGTGTTCTGGTCTTGCTGGCCTACATGTGTGGATTGTATTACCTTTAATCATGAAGGGTTCACTTCAAATTATTCCACTGGGCTATCTAAGGGTACTCATTTTTATTCAATTCCTCTTATGCATCAAGCAGAATTTCTTTCTCCTTCCTGGGGTCTGTGGTCACTGTAAGCTGAGATTAAATCAAGAAGGCTTTGTGCTAATAAATCCCTTTCTGCTACCCACTATCTTTTATCATTCACACATTGTCCATTGTATCTATGATTATTAGGCCATAGATATTTAATTTAAGTCTAATAGCTTCTTCTTTGGCTCTATATGTTAGGAAACAATGTTGTTACTTAAATGATATTTAGAAATCCTTTTAGTTCTTCCAGTCATGAGGATGATTGATGGTTATTACAAGTAGGTGTTAGTATGGAGGTAAAATGAGAGAAATCTGTATTGCATTTTGAATTCCAGAAAGAGGCTAATCTTTCTAGATTACTGATCTAGTACAGTGTGAAATATGGGGCAAAAGGACCCATAACACAGAGGAAAATCATTGCCTGGGTTAATGAAAAACACTGTCACCAACATTTTGAATGATAAATTAGAGGGAACAATTCTCCTTGTAAAAGTGATGGAAGGTACAATTTGAAGGAGCCTCGCACTCATGCCCAAGAAGACAGTAAGAATCTTAGTTCTGGTGCAGGCAAACAACATCCAAAATAGGGTCTCCCAAAGAGGATCTGTGGACCTTGTACAACACAAGGAGATGTGCTGACGATGAAAACGTCTATCTAGTCACCTGGGCTGGAGCTCCTTAGTTGTAATAGAAGCCCCTGTAATGAACACACATGACATTTTCATAATGTGGTGACATAATTATGTGAATCACTAAGTTAATTAGCATTGTCATATGAACAGGGAGATGAGAGGCACTACTAAATGAGAGCCAGAAAAATTATAGATCATATTGTTGTGCTCTATCAGTCCTGCCTCACTTCTGGATCAGTTAAACACTTAGGCAGATGAAGTGATTTCACAACTTGGTGTCTATCACCATCCCTGCACACATTCCCGTCCTTTCAACCTTCAGACTCACCCTCCCACTAATCTATTTTTTTGTGGCATCAAGATCTCTGTCCTCCTGTCCTTCTCATTATTTATCCCTACATCAGTGCACTGACTATTTTAATATCTACAAAATAGTGCACAATTCAAATAGATCTGGTCATCCATTTATAGTTCATCTGAATTGGGCTCTAAAATATGAATAATTGTTTTTCATGAACATTGATTTTGAAAGTCATTAGCTTCCATAATAACAATAGCTATTATCCCACATTTACCTTACGGATGCTCTCAGACAGCAGCATATTTTTGTCACAGGGAAACATAGAAAGCACTTCAATGTTTGAAAGAAATTAAGTTGTCAGAACTTGAATTGTGGCTTAGAGTGAATGATAAGATATATTATCTCCTAGGAAGATTGCTGTAATTCCACACCTTGATGCTGCTTCTATCACATCCAGAGAAGTCACATTCTCTACAAGACTGCTGGTGCCCTGAGCAAAGCACAGTCCACAGTGGGATCTGGAGGAGACCCACAGCTCTCCTCATGCTTTGTTAAACCCAGACTCATCCCCAGTTTACCCACCCTTCCTGGTCAGCACACAACACTCCCTGTGCCTTTGCCACCACAACCTATCTATAGGAGGTACCACAAGAAATACAATTTGGATCTGAACAAAAGAATTTGTTAGGTCTGGGCATCCATCTTCCCCTCAGATGCTTTCAGAATTAATCTCACTATGTCTCACATCCCTACTTCCTGTTTCCATTTGAAGAAAACCTAGGTTTGTAGTCAGGTTTATCATCAATATTCTTTCCTAAGTTTTTAAAAATAGGTGCATTATAACTATACACAATAGTGGATTCATTATGCCATACTTGTACAAGCACATAACATTATTTGATCCACCTCATTCCCCAGTGTATCATCAATGGTCTTATCAGTTAGGTGCGGATTCTCCTAATTCTATTCAATTCCCTCCTATCCAGGCCTTCCAAATTCATTACACTGTGCACTTCAGTTTTCTCTTGGGCTGCTGATACAGCTCCTCACTGGTCCTTCTGCTCTCTTCTGCCTGCACACTGCTTGTTGCCCAGGAAGCAGCCATATGACCTTTGCCCTAGAGACAAGTTCTCAGCAGTGACACCGCAGTTCAACAGGAGCTACAACTCAGATATAAAGGAGATTATGGAGCCTGACGGGACTCTTCCTTCCACAGGGGCAAAGAAAATTTTAAAGTAGTAAAATCTGTAGTATCCTGAAACAATAGCAAGATTTATTCACATGCAAAAACAGGGAGAACATTCTGGATAGAGGAAAGAAGCAAAAAGATAAAATATCAGATACTCTATGTGTATGGAGAAAATATGAGAAATTCAGCGTAATGTACCTTCAAGGAGAATCCTGGGGCAAGGTCTGACACAGACTCTTGACTGCCTTTTCCTTTTGAATACCATGCTTTCCTTATCCCTTGACTCAATCTTTTCCTCACTCTTGGTCTGGTTCACATCGTGTCTTTTCCTGTATCCATGCTGCTCTTGCCTAGTGCTTAGGCTAAGTTTCCATTCTTTAAGCAGTTCCTCTCATTTAGCTGGTGTTTACTAACTGCTCCCTATGAGCCAGGTTTGTTAACTAACTCCACTCGCTATAACTCATAGCATCTTTATTATTATTATTATTATTATTATTATTATTATTATTATTATTTTAGCAGTTTCCAGGGTACTCTACCACCTGTTACATCCCCAGCCATTTTTATTATTTTATTTTGAGGCAGGGTCTCACCAAGTTGCCCTGGTGGCCTCCCAGTTACAACCCTGCTGCCTCAGCCTCCCCAGTAGCTGGGATTACCCCAGAACAGGCAGGTGCCACTGTGTTTGGCTTCTTCCTTTATTATTTTGAAGCCCTATATTCTTTTCTCTTCATTCCCCGACCCCTTAAAACTTTTGTTACCTTGCTCAATTTTCAGAAGAAAGGCAGTTGTTCAGGTGTCTGGAGTAGAGTTGTTGGGCAGCTAGGGAATAAGTGGGAATTACAGAGAGAGGAAATTGAGGGAAAGCAATCTGATGGGAGGAAGGGGATGTAGGGAAGTTGTTTCAATTATGTAAATCAGAACTTACCCTGAAATGTTCTATAATATTCTGTTTAACAATCGCCTTGCTTCTGAAAACCAGAGCACTGTCACTTGAAAGTCACAACTTGGATTTGCCTGTCTCATAATAGAACATTGTTTCTCTTTTTTGCTGAGCCAGGGAAGCAGGAGTGGAGGAGCTTTCTGCCCACACTGGTGCTCCTCCTGTCTTTCCTTCCTGCAACATAACACTTAGGTTTCCTTGGAATAGTGGGCAGAGGCTCTCTCCCTGTGCAAGGGAAATTTTGAACTGTATGATTTCACCTTCCAAGAAGTCTGGGCACAGCTGACTGGAGACCAAACAATGAGGGAGGGTACAAGAAGTAGTTCATTAGGGGATGGATCCCTTTGGGCCTTTATTCAGGGGACAACAGGACCTGAAAAGCAGTTCCCAGAGGAAAAGGGATACTTTGATCATTCCCAGTTTTCATGTAATGATTAGGTCTTTTCATGCTTGGGTGGTTGCGTTTGTTTTTCTCATTTTTGTCACAATAGGAGCAACTTTTGGGTGATGTTTTTACCCTACAAAGCCACGAGCTCCTTTAATAAAAATCTGGATCTTGCAATTAAACTTTCTTCCTATTTGATAATATGCTAAACAATATTGTCATTCCTATTCATTTTTAAATGATATGTGATGATTACAATTTTTGTGAAAATCTAGATGGCACTGATAGAATTTTTGTCTTTTATGTTAATATAATGGTTCTCCTCAAGTCCAGTGTTAGCTTCAGGTATTCTTAATTAGGAAACTATATGTATAATCTTCATAGTAGACATAAAATCTATTTAACTGTAACATAGAAGAGGAAAAAAAATTTTCTCAACATATTTAACAGATGTACAATATAATGCACACACAAATATATGTACATATATTGTATAACATATACAACAAAGACAAATGAAATTCTCTCAAGTAGTAATCTGAGGCATGGTTGTGAGTGTATTATACCCACATCATAGGACAAGCTTCACTTAAGTTAAATTGCCTTTCAAGTTTTCATAGACATTAAGCCATAGTTGAGTTCATCTTCTCCTCATTTTCTATAGTTAATCATAGAATGTCAGGGGATTCAAGATGGCGGGCTAAAGGAAGGCTGCATTCCTACTTGCTCCATGGATTCCTACTTGCTCGGGATTCAAACAGCAGGAATATGGCTCTCAATGAGATTTTATATTCAAATCACATATAAGGGGTCCCCAGTCGCCGCTATGGAACCAACTCTGTTGGGCTGGGCTCGGCCTGGCCGCAGGCAGCTACCACCCAGTAGCGCTGGACCCTGCAGCTGCTTTGGAGTCACAGGCCTGGGCCTGTGCCAGCCAGCAAGTGAGTGCGGGTCCCCAGCAGCAGCTTCAGAGTCACTGACCAGGCTCCAGCATCAGCCAGCAAGTGAGTGAGGGTCCTCAAGTGGGTGCGGGTCCCCAGCAGCGACTTTGGAGTCACTGACCAGGCTCCAGCACCAGCCCACAAGTGAGCGCAGGACTCCAGTAGCCGCTGGGAAATCACCATCCCTAGGTCAGGTTAGGCCTGAACCCAGGGCAGCCTTAGCTGTGAATACATACCCACCAAGCCATCGGGCCACCATATCCAGCTCCAAACCCAGTCCTGCACCCTGTTCCTGGTCTAGTCTCAGGCCGGCACCCATGCTGTCGCAGACCATCTAACAACAGCAGGTTATCTTAGCCCACAAACATTGATTATCCCTGACTTGGAGGCAGTGGGACAGCATCCTTCTTGGGACACAGCATTACCAAGCACCTGTCAGGCATCAGACTACTGATCAACAGGAGGTTTGAATAGTACAATATAATTTTACGGCAGAACTTTCTTCCTCTTTTTCTTTTTTTGTCTAAATAGTAATATTATGATTATTCCTAATATACTTACTACATTCCCACTTCTGTCCTATTAATACCCTTATCATTCTATCATACTCTAATATAGCAGTGTCCTTGGAGATCCATTCTCTTTTCTCATGCTAAAAACTTATTTCCTCTAATTCCACTCTCACTATTCCTATGACATAGTAACTCTTTGGACTCACTTCCTATCTCATTAACATTATATTCTAAACCACTCAGCAATTTCTTTTTCACTATTTGAAATTGAGGTCCTTATTGTAAACCTATTGATTGTGCAGTAGATAATTTGCACTCATTTCTGTACATTATAATGCAGTTTATATCTAAATGGTTCTATATGGTTTAAGGACACATATTGTTTGTATGGGGTACTGTGAATAATAATCTCTTCAAAGTGAGGTATTGGAAATCTGCAGGGACACTATAAGTCTTTGCAGGGAAACGGCAATCCCTCAGACTCACGCTTCTAGAAGGGAAGATACACAAACAACATGAGAAAGCATGGGAAGGAAGTGTCCCAAACAAATATAGACGAAATATCAAGAGAACCCAAGGATAGCATCGTAGAAGGAATGACAGAAAGAGAGTTCAGAATGTTCATAATTAAAATGATCCAAGAAGAGAATGATGTGATGAGAGAGCAAATTCAGGCTATGAATAATCCGCTAATAGAGCAATTGCAGGAAGCAAAAAATCATTTCAATAAGAGATAGAAGTTCTGAGAAAAAAACAAACAGAAATCCTTGAAGGAAACAAGGAAATGAAGGAAACAATCAACCAAGTTAAAAACTCAATAGAAAGCATAATCAACAGAATAGATCACCTGGAAGACAGAACCTCAGACAATGAAGACAAAATATTTAATCTTGAAAACAAAGTCAAACAGAGAAGATGGTTAGGAACCATGAACAAAACCTCCAAGAAATATGGGATATCATGGAAAGACCAAATTTAAGAGTTATTGGGATTGAGGAAGGCACAGAGATACAAACCAAGGGTATGAATAATCTGTTCAAAGAAATAATATCAGAAAATTTCCCAAATATGATGAATGAGATGGAAAATCAATTACAAGAGGCCTACAGGACACCAAATGCACAGAATTACAACAGATCCACACCAAGGCACATTATAATGAAAATACCTAACATACAAAACAAAGATAGAATTTTAAAAGCAGCAAGAGAAAAGCATCAGATTACCTACAAGGGGAAACCAGTACAGATATCAGCAGATTTCTCAGCCCAGACCCTAAAAGCAAGAAGGGCCTGGAACAACATATTTCAAGCTCTGAAAGAAAATGGATGCCAACCAAGAATCTTATACCTGGCAAAACTTACCTTCAGATTTCATGATGAAATAAAATCCTTCCATGATAAACAAAAACTTAAAGAATTCACAAAGAGAAAGCCTGCCCTACAGAACATTCTCAGCAAAATATTCCAAGAGGAAGCTATGAAAAATAACAATGTTAGTCAACATGGGGAGGAATTGCCCTAAAGAAATAGTCAATCAAAGGAGAAACAAAGTTAAGTTAAAAGCCCCAAACAAGCTAAAATGACAGGAAATACAAGTCATATCTCAAAAATAACCCTGAATGTAAATGGCCTAAACTCATCAATCAAAAGACATAGACTGGCAGACTGGATTAAAAAGAAAGACCCAACAATATGCTGCCTTCAAGAGACTCATCTCATAGAAAAACATGCCCACAGACTAAAGGTGAAAGATTGGGAAAAAGCATGCCATGCACATGGACTGAGTAAAAAAGCTGGGGTTTCCATCCTCATTTCAGATAAAGCAGACTTCAAGCCAAAGTTAGTCAGAAGGGATAAAGAAGGACATTTCATACTGCTTAAAGGAAGCATAAATCAGCAAGACATAACAATCATAAATATTTATGCACCAAACAATGGCATATCCATATACATCAATCAGATCCTTCTCAATTTCAGGAACCAAATAGACCAAAACACAATAATACTGGGGGACTTTAACACACCTCTTTCACCGTTGGACAGATCTTCCAAGCAAAAACTGAACAAAGAAACCATAGGACTCAATGAAACAATTGCTAATTTAGACTTAACAGACATATATAGAATATTTCATCCATCAAAAAGAGAGTACACTTTCTTCCCAGCAGCACATGGATCCTTCTCTAAAGTACACCATATGTTATGCCACAAAGCTACTCTTAACAAATACAAAAACATAGAGATACTACCTTGTATACTATCAGATCATAATGGAATGAA
This sequence comes from Glaucomys volans, assembly GCA_020662805.1. Classification (NCBI taxonomy): domain Eukaryota; kingdom Metazoa; phylum Chordata; class Mammalia; order Rodentia; family Sciuridae; genus Glaucomys; species Glaucomys volans. The sequence goes on from JAJEJO010054080.1 coordinate 22,236, forward strand.
ATTAGATATCAACGATAAAGTTAAAAACAGAAACTACTCCAACACCTGGAGATTAAATAACATGCTATTGAATGATACATGGATAACAGAAGACATTAGGGGGAAAAATAAAAGATTCTTAGAGGTCAATGAGAACAAAGATACAAAATATCAAAATCTCTGGGATACTATGAAAGCAGTGCTAAGAGGAAAATTAATAGCATTGAGTGCATTCAACAAAAGAATGAAAAGTCAACAAATCAATGACCTTACATTACAGCTAAAAGCCCTAGAAAAAGAGGAAAAGACCATCACCAAAAGTAGTAGAAGACAGGAAATATTTAAAATCAGAGCTGAAATCAATGAAATTGAAACAAAAGAAACAATTCAAAAAATTGACAAAAGAAAAAGCTGGTTCTTTGAAAAAATAAACAAAATTGATAAACCCTTAGTCACACTAACAAAGAGAAGAAGAGAGAAACTCCAAATTACTAAAATTCGTGGTGGAAATGGAAATATTACAACAGACACTATTGAAATACAAAACATAATAAGAAGCTACTTTGAAAATTTATACTCCAACAAAATAGAAAACCTGGAAGATGTCAACAGGTTCCTAGAGGCATATGAGCCACCCAAACTGAATCTGGAGGACATACACAACTTAAATAGATCAATTTCAAGCAATGAAATAGAGGAAGTCATCAAAAGCCTACCAACAAAGAAAAGTCCAGGACCAGATGGATTCACAGCCGAGTTCTACAAGACCTTCAAAGAAGAGCTCATTCCAATACTCCTCAAAGTATTTCATGAAATAGAGGAGGAGGGAACCCTTCTAAACTCATTTTAGGAAGCTAATATCACCCTGATACCAAAACCAGAGAAGG
>JAJEJO010054082.1:2057-12389 GCA_020662805.1 Glaucomys volans
AGGCCACAGTGAGGTAGCTTATGTCCCCTGTCCACTACGACAAAGCCCATCCAGAGCAGGCCCCAGGTCGGAGTCATCCTCTAAACCCAGCCCTGATGGAGCGACTGGCCTGTGGCAGGAGTTCAGCAAGTGTGAGCTACGTGAATGGATGAAGGGGTGAATGTCCCCGCACCTGGCAGCCACAGGCAGGGAGCAGCAGTCAGTGACAATGACCTTCCACACCCCAAGACATGGTAAGATGACCCCAGGCACGCCCCTGGAATGAGGTTGGGACACAAATCACACTAGAGAGATAGGTTACCCTAACGTTAGTCATGAGGCCACCACTTCCTACAGAAGGTCCAGGTGCCCAGCTCCACTGTCCAGAGCCAGGGCCCAGACAAGTTCCCTCCTGTCTAATGAACGAGGGCTCAGGCCACCCCCAGGGTCCACTCACATTTGGGAAAAGGATCCTGAGAGCAAGAAGAGGTGGTAGAGAGACACCCAGATGAAAGACCTCTCCTTGATCCTGGGCTTGGGACTGGGCTGAGGGAGAGGTGGACATGGGCACCAGGAGACAGAAGTGTCCTCGCCCACTCTGTGACCTACAGAGGGACAGGCAACACAGCTTTGGGCCTCGTGGCAGCATGCGGGTCTCAGAAGGGAGGAAGGGCAGAGCATGCTCCTCGGTGCACAGGGCCTGCAGAGCGGGGCTCACCTGGGCCCCTCCACTTTGAGGTTTGGGGCCTACCAGCAGCCACCAACTGTGTTCACTCAGGTGGCTTCAAGGACAGTGGGTGTCAGTGAAACAGGTCTGAGCTTGAGCAGAACACAACCAAGGCCTTGTGCCAGCCCTGACACACCCTGGGCATGCCATTGATGGGGACAGAGCCCCATGCCAAGAATGACGGCTGGGTGGGATCTCACTGCCATCCATCCCCAGAGGCTGGTACAGGCCAGGGGAGAAGCAAGTTCAATAGAGACGGGTTAAGACCACAGCCTTCCAGAGTAAGCATCGCTGCTGACTATCAGCCTGAGCCTGAGGGTCACCCCAGCCCTGGTGGGAAAATCTGCAGCCTCCACAGATGCAGGAAGTGGGAGACCCAGGGCCAGTTGTCACACTGACACTCCTCTCTGCCTTCAGCTTCGGGATCAGCAGCAGCATGACTCATCTGTCCCTTCCTGGACTGAGTGTTCCCTCAGTGCCTGCCCTGCTCTGGGTGCTGGTCTCCGAGGACTCAGACGTGGCTCCTGCCCTCATGAGTTTATCCCACCGGCAGTGAGGAGCATCCTTATGTGGGACCCAGAGGCAGGGGCAGAAAAAAACAAAGGGGAAAAACCCATCAGTTCACACGTGCCATCAAAGGTGGAGAGGACAGACAGGACTGCCACCCCAGAGGGCCGCCAGCTCAGGAATGACCTGGACCATGAACCCTGGGGAGGTAAGTGGAAACCTTCTTCAGTTTGGTCAAACAGAGTCCCTGTCACTCATTACAGGGCACAGATGTAGACAAGGTGGAGCCTCCAGTGATCCTCGCAAGCCCAACAGAGAAGGACTCAGGGCCGAAGGTCAAGGATCTGGCTCCTCCACATACCTAGCAGCAGAAGCTGATGTGGACAGGAGACGGAGGTCCTGGCCTACTCTCCGCAGCAGCCTGCTGAGGCTGGTTCACCCAGATCACAACAGGGCCGGCTTGAGCAGGGGCACCTTCAGGAGGACCAGGAGCAGGAAGACAAGCTGGTCACCTGTAGGAGGGCCAGGGGGCCAGGGTGAGTGACTTCCTTGCTCATCTGCTCCTTCTTTCTCTCAGGGCCTCTAGTGATCCAGCCAAGTAAAGTCCACTTTAATGACTGATCCAGTCTGACAGGAGCCCCAGAGGAGGTCTACCAGGCAAGGAAGAGGCGAAGAGTGGACCTCCCGCCAGGCATGGTGGCACACACCTGAAATCCCAGTGTGGGAGGCTGAGGCAGGAGGATCATGAGTTCAAAGCCAGCCTAACAATTTGGCAAGCCCTAAGTAATGTAGTGAGACCCTGTCTCTAAATAAAAAATAAAAAGGACTGGGGATGTGGCTCAGTGGTTAAGTGCCCCTGGGTTCAATCCCTGGTACCAAGAGAAAATGGTGGACCTTCATGTCAGGGACATCTCTACTTCAAAGATGTTTCTACCAGTTGAGGCCACAGGCCACAGAGCATCCAAGGTGACACCAGGTCCCAGCTCATGCAAACCACTTCTGAGAAGATACCTCCCAGGGGAGCAGCGTGTTGGGCTTCCAGAGTGCTTCCACGTCTGTCACCCGATCTTCCCCCAGGAACCCTGTGGACCTGGGATAGGATGGCTTCCCAAACACCACCACTCTCGAGCTTTGTATTTTTCCTGGAAATTGGTTTTAGAGCTGCTTTTCCATCTGAAATCTATTTCAGGGTCATTTGCAATAATTCCCCTCAACTAACGTCTCTTCTGAGTTCTTCATTTTGGCCAAGAAAGCTTTCTTGTGGTGCCAGAATTCATCAGGTAACCATTTCAGGCCGAAGAAGTGAAGGCTGTCAAAATCAGACCTTTTGTTTAAAGGCTTCTTTTTATACGCCTCTTGCTTGGCCATGAATTGTTAGGAGACTAGACTTTGAGGTGTTTGGCACAGAGGCCAACAGAGCCGTCCATGCTCATGTGTGGCCAGCGCGCCTCACTCAGCCACGTTCCGCCAGCACTGTGCAGTGTCTCCTGAGAGGCAGGCTCAGCACCAAGCGGGGAGCTGCAGAGGCAAGCAAGGCAGGCCTCCCAGGCAGCAGGCAGAGGTGCAGGCGACCAATCCAATGGGACAGGAGCTGTGAGCCAGAGGATGGGCCAGACCTCATGAGCCTGGAGAGCCAGGAGGCTTCACAAGAGGTGATGCTGCGTGCGTGTGTCTCAGCAGCCTGACACCCGAGTCACAAGTCCAGCCCTGCCCCACCTTGAGCAGGCTTCTACAGACGGCGCTGCCCCTGCTCCTCCTCAGCCTCTGCTTCCACCAGCCCATCAGTGGATAAAATAGAATATGGGCACCTGCCTCTGCCTCCCACCCCCACAGTGGGACTTGTCCCCAGCAGAGACCAGCAGAGACAGCCCAGAAGGGTGGTGCATGCTGATACCCTGATTTCTGGATGAGCAGAGGCTTAGAGGCCCAGCCTCAACCCAGCCAAGGCCCTTGCCACCAACCCCAGAGCACACATCTCTGGAGTCCATCTTGCACTGCACCAAGATTCACCCCAGGGCCTGCGACAACAGCAAGGATCCACACACACATGCACATTAGACAACATACACACAACACATGCAGACATGTGGACACACACACTCATGCACACAGAACTGCAAGTCCCACACCCTTACCCAGCAAGCACACACACCACCAAAACACTGACCCCAAATGCCTACAGACACAACATGCATATGTGTGTGTGTATCAGATACGCAATACAACACAGATGCAGGTACACACAATACACACAGGCACAAAACACATATGGACACAATATATGCCTATTCAAGAGACAGACACAAAGCACACAAAGACATAGATAGCATTCGCACTCAAACAGAAGGCCACATATGGACACAGCACACATGCATCACAAAAGCACACAAATACAGGAACACACAAAACCCACACACAGACCCAGCGTACTCTCTGAGAGAGACGCCTTTATGGTTTGGATATAGTGTGTCTGCCAAAAAGCGCATGTGCTAGGGAATGCAGGAACGTTAAGTGAAATGATTGGCTTATGGAGCTGGGACCTCATCAGCAGATGAATCCATTTGATGGATTAATCATAATGAATGCTGGGTGGTAACCACAGGCAAGGGGGCTGCAGGAAGCAGGTCACTGGGAGCTTGAGCAGGACGTGGACTCTGTCTGTCCAAGCGGCCTTCCCCTCTTGCTCTGCTTCCTGGTTGCCACGAGCTGATGACTTTCCTCCACCATGTCCTTCCACCATGATGTGCTGCCTCACCTCAGGCCCAAAGCAATGGAGTCGGCCAACCATGGACTGAGACCTCTGAAACCATGAGCCCTAAATAAACCTTTCGCCCTCTAAGTTGCTCTTGTTGGGTATTTTGATCATAGCAACAAAAAACTGATGGACACAGACACAGATTAGACACGCATGCAAACCCTTAAACACACACATGCCCACACTCCTGGGAGGCCTCCTGCTCTGGGCCACTACAATTCTGCCTGTGATTTGTCCTGTGCGCCAGTCAGCACCAGCTTCGCCTTCCTGAAGACTCCCCATGGTACCAGGGAGGCTCCGTGGTGGGGCTCATGTTGACCACAGATCTGCTCCGTCTGCTCATCTTCTTGTCCAGCTCCTTTGGTCCTAAAGACACAGAAAGAGGCCACCCCTGCAGCTCCCCAGCCCAAGCCCCTGGCTCAGCACTCCAACCCTGTGCATGTCCCTGCCCTGCCTGTGCCCCACTCCCAGCCACCACCCCAGCCCCTGTGACTTCTCAGCCCTCCCACCTGTCCAGGAATATGTCACCCTCACACCAACACGCGCACATACACACTGAAACCAGGGGAGGACACCCTGAGAAGAGAAAGGACCAACCCTGGCGAGAGCCTACGATGTGAGAGACCTCGCAGCAGCTCTGTGGGAAACACCGTCTCCTTTGCACAGATGGAGAGACCAAGGCTCAGGGAAGCTGGACAACATGTCCTGTCCACAATGACCCACAGCAAGAGGGACATTCGAGCCAGTGTCTGCCTGGCTTTGGGCTTTCATGACAAAAGTATATTTCAGGGCAACATGCACGTAAATGTGGTTGATTAATTGATTTTTGACCAGCACACCAGGGACCAGAGGCACCTGAGAATGCCGAATGCCTTAAGGTAAATGTGCTCCTGAATGCTTGTTAATAACCACTCCTCCTTATTGAGAGATTGCTACTATATTACCTCATTTCATCCAGATAGTAACTCTGTGAAGAAGGGACACTTATATACCCATTTTGCAGATGAGAAAACTGAGGCTAAGAATAGACAGTGCTGTCTCTAAGATCAAAATCCAGCATGTAGAAAAGTCAGAGTTCACACTCTGATCCCTGCGCCCCCAAACCTTGTGCTTTTACCAGTTTACGCTCTTTATTATTCACTGGTTGGATGGGGTCCATGAAGAGGAAAGAACAGACATCCCCAGCCTGTCTGTAACCGCTCTGAGTTCAAGGTTCCACCAACAGATCCCCAGGCACCCTCCTTCCTTTCTGAAATCCCAGAGAGCGGCAGAGATGAGACTCAAGGGCAGCAAGGAGTTCCAGGTGTCTCGGGGAGTGTGCCAAACCCACTGCAGATGCCCGTTTCCTAGTTGGTGAGCCCTGTGGGAGAGCATGGGCAAGTGCTCACTGCCCAGTGCAAAGAACGCCACACACTCACGTCCACAGTCACACTCACACGGTCCCCTGGTCAGCCACAGGGCAAGCTGCCAACTTAGGGATCTGGATCAACACAGCGCAGTGACTCCCGGGAAATGGCCAACATTGCACGCTGCCTTCTAGATGCAGCCTGAGCTTCCAACCCACAGAAGTTTCAGTGTGAGCTCATGTGTGCGTGGGGCCAGGGAGGGATGTCCCAAACAGAGGAACATAAACAAAAGACGAGACGCGGCCACAAGGCAGCTCTGGGCCTGCTGTGGTCAGGACATTGCCTGCCAACAAATCCACCCCTAAGTCTATGGGGGAAGATGGACACATGACTGATGGGATTGCAGAGTCCAGAAATAGGCTCATACAAATGTGGCCAATTGCTGATTTTCTACCAAGCCACCAAGGCCGCTCACACAACCCAAAAGCAGGTGGGAAAACACGAACCATGCCCTTGAACTTACTCATCCACAGAAAATAGCTTTAATTGATTGATCAGTTGATTTAAAAAATGATCACAGACACAGATATAAAAGCCAGAGCCAGAAGGCTTTGGGGATGCAGGGGAACAGAAGGAAGTGTCTCTGCAGCCGTGGAGGAAGCACATATTCTCTTAGGACACAAAAAGCACCATCACGAATTGAACATTGGATTGCGTCCCAAGTAAGACTTTCTGTCCAAGAAATATAATTTAGAAAGTGACTAGACAAGCCAGACCCTGGGGAAGACCCATGCAATGTGTTCCTTTTAGTGAACTCGGGGTAGGAGACACCTAGAACATAGAAGGAACCCTTGGAAGTCACCAGTGAAAACGACATGCCAATCACATACTTTAAAATGGGCCAAATTTCAACACTTCACACAGAGAAGATGGATGGACAGCTAACAGCACGTGAAAGGGTGTTCACGTCCTGAGTCATCAGGGAGGTGCGACTCAAAACCACGAGAATGACGGAGACGGTGGGGAAAGGAATGTGCTCGGCGCCCCTGAACTGTGCACTTAGGAATGGTTAAATCTGCTGGGGAGGTGACTCAGTGACAGAGCACTGGCCTAGTATGAAGGAGGCCTGGGTTCAATACCCAGTGCTGCAAAAAAAACAAAGGAGGGGGGGTGAGTACTTGCCTAGAAATGGTTAAAATAAGAGCCAGGTGCAATGGTGCACACCTGTGATCCCAGTGAGGCAGGAGGCTGAGGCAGGAGGATCATAAGTTGAAGGCTGACCTCAGCAGATTAAAATGGGAAATTCTGAACTATGTAAAGTTTAACCACATTTTTTAAAAACAGGAAATAGACAAGATACTTAAGTGACTACCTCAGTTTGAAAGGTCATAATCTTTGGGGAGGATTTGGTCATACATAGTTACATGCCCATCTCATCTTATCTTTTTACTTTAAAAAAGTACCATCACAAACTTTAATAGTTTTCCATATTTATTGCATAAATAAGGTATTAACATAAGGTATCAACTGATAAGGTGTTGAGATAAGACATTAGCACAAACTTTTTTAAATTTTAAAATGCCTGATCCCCCAAATAAAGACACAATAAGATAGCATGTGCAACCACTGAAATGGCTGAAATTGAAAAAGGCCATACCCGGGGTGAGAAGGCAGGTGGAGCACCTGGAAGGCTCATCCCTCGCTAAGGGGAGGAGAGGTGGGAAGATTCCTTTAGAGAACTGCTCATCAGGGTCGTATGGAATTTTGACACGCACCTACCCTGTCACTCAGCCCACTCCCAGCAATCTGTCCGAGAGAAATGAAAATATATGTGCATAAAAAGATGTGATCAAGAAGACGCACGGCAGCCTCTTTGCTAATAGCCAAAAAGTAGCAGCAGCGCAAACGTCCGTGGATGGGAGAATGAATTAACCAACTGTGGCAGAGTGACACACTGGGAATGCTCAGGGGTAAGAAGAAAAGGCACGCTGAGACAATCAGGACAGATCTCAGAACACGGCGACTAAAGAAACCAAACAAAACAATTTCATAAAGTAATCTGCTATCAAACTCATGTTTTAAAAATTAAATCTCAATCGATTTTAAATCCTTTTCTACCTCCAGTGAGGCACTGGGAAAGTTACTCTAAGCTTTAGTTTCCTCCACTGGAAATTGTGTAGTGATTGTACTTGCCCCAAAGGCTTGCCGTGAGGGACAAGGGGGGTGATTTGTGTAACACTTTTAGCATGGAACCCAAGGCATGGTACATGCTCAATAAACGTTCATGCTCATCTTTTAAAAATAAAAGTCAGGCTCCTATCCTACCACAGTCCTGTAGGATTAGAATTTCAGAAAGTGACAGTGAATTTCAGAGTGACCGTATACACTGGCTAACCAGAACAGTGTGGGGACCTTGTCCCAGAGGCATTGCTAAAAGTGACCCTCTACTCTCAAGAGAGAGCGTGTGTGTTCTGTTAAGGAGCTCAGCAACGGACGATGCAATAAGCTATCCAGTCATCCTAGCCCTGCGAGATTCTTATGTCCCAAGGTCTGGGAACCTCTGACCTGAGCAGCAAGGTTCCAAGTTCACAAGCCAGGACTCTGCGTCTCCTATGGGACATCTCCGTGTACAGATTAACGCGTACCATTTGCTACAACCACACCAACTCCTGGAGTTTCCAAGATGGCGCACCTCTGTGCCTTTGCCCTCGCAGGTCCCACCGCCTGGAGCACAGTCCTCTCCAAGCTCTGCCCTTGGCACATCTTCAACGACCTTCCTAAGGTGCAAGACTCAGTCCAAGTGCCACTTCCTCTCTGGAGCTTCCATGAAGCACCCCCTACCCAGGAGAGTTAGGGGTGTGTCCCGGGCCCCACTGGCTTGGCGGGTGTACTTCCTTGCCCTCCACCCGGAGTCCTGGCAGCATTGAGTGCTGTTGCCTTTTCTGCTCTGACTCCTCAGGTAGATAGGGACCCTTCGAAGGTCAAGTGACGTTTCGCTCGCCTCTGCACCTCCAGCACCCAGTGGAGTCCTCGCCATCACAGTGCTCCAGAAGGATCTAATCCACGACCAAGGCCAAGGTCTTCCGTGGACCAGCTTCCCAATCTTGGCCCAAGTCACTGGTCATTTGGGCCTCCATGTCCTCCTCCCTACAGTGGAGAGTCTCCTCCTTCACTGACCTAAATTCCTGTTTATGAAAGGCTACTTTGCAAAACCAAAGGCAATGCCCAACAAAAGGGGACCCCAAATTCACTTACATCATGCCATGGCTTGTTCCCAAGGTATCTGTGGGGTTCAGTTGCCCCCTGGCTATCTCCAGGAAGTAGCTAACACTACGCACACCTGACATCAGGAGAGATCATGAAGGGACCTTGTGATGCTGACTGAGCTCTGGGTCTTTACACCTGTGACCCCATTCAACACTCACATCAAGTCGGGCACAGTGGCCATGCCTGTAATCCCAGCAGCTCAGGAGGCTGAGACAGGAGGATCGAGAGTTCAATGTCAGCCTCATCAATTTAGCAAGGCTCTAAGCAGCTTAGCAAAATCCTTTCTCAAAAGGGATGGGGTTGTGTCCCAGTGGTAAAACACAACCGTGTTCAAAAATACTCCCATCAGCCCCATGACATCATCCCCATTTCCTGTTACTTCCTTATACTGGACCTCAGATGCATAGACTCAAACCCATCATGAACTTCAGCCCAGGGCTGGGGATGGAACTCAATGGTCCAGCACTTGCCTATCATGTGCAGGACCTTGGATTTGATCCCCAGTGCTGCAAGATAAATGAGTAAGCAAACGCACTGCAGCCTGTGCCTGGTAGGGTCACACCCGAGTTCTCTTTCACCTTTATTTTCCCTTTGTTTTTATCTTCTCCAGCCCCAATCCCCTCCCTTCCATCCTTAAAAACATCCACTCAGATTATTTATTTTACATAAATTTTGAATCGGCCAACATCTCATTCGGCTGCCTTTTCACCTGAACGTCAATGTTTGGCGATCCTTCAGGAAACTGAAGGTCATTCGTCCAGCTAATGTGGACTTTCCATCATTTCTGGGTCCCACGTTTCAACGGTTCTTTTCTCATTAACTGTCCTTTTCTCATCCCCATTAACCAGGGGCCATCACAGCCCGTGCTGGGTGATCCTCATACTCCTCTCCACCCTGAGTAGCTGTGGTCAGAAGCATGCCAGGGATTTCCCTGGGAGGAGCCTCAGCCCCAAGTGCAGAAGAAGGAAGGGGACCGGGGGTTGCATGCATCATGGTGAGTGGCAGGGTTAGGACTGGAAGGCTGGACCAGCAGGTTCCAGAACCCACGTGCATCTCACCCCAGGCACTGTATCGGAGCCACAGGGCCAAGATGGAAGAAGGGCAGCTAAGGGCCAGGAAAGAATTCAGAAAGAAGCCCAGCTGGATGCAGCAGCCTATCACCACGGCCAGCACCATAAGTAAAATCAAAGCCAACTCAATCAGCTCCACACGGCAACCTGACACACCCACGCCTGGGGACGTTCACCAAGCAGTGCTCAGAGTGCGTGTCTCGTCCCCTAAGAGACCTTCCACCCTGTTTCCATCATGGCTCTTTTCCTTGAACCTGCTAATTTCTTAGCATCCTCCCACCTCCAAGATTCCAAGAAAATGATCCTCAAAGACTGGTTTTTAAAATTGAGAGTTGGTTTTCTAAAGAAAAGCAACAGCAGGAATTGACAGGTAGGGGGAAATCCTTTTTGTCTGGCTTCTACCTGAAACCAACTAAATTAAGGGGTTGACAGAAAGCATCCTGCTGTGTCTGGCAGGGCAATATCTGCTGAGTAAATGCGGATTGATGATTGTGTCTCATGGGGCTGAAAGCAGGAGGCATCTCTAGAGATAAGAGGAAAATGGCAGGCAATGCCCTGGAAGCCGTCCTTGCAGCCCAGCCAAGTCCCAGGGGATGGCGGATTCCCAGCACACTCAGGACTGCTACGGCCTGGGCCTCGCCCAGTGTCTATTCAAACATCACTTATCCAGGGGATGAGGCG